>JXCR01120970.1:0-22594 GCA_002079205.1 Phalaenopsis hybrid cultivar
AAGACTTATCCAGATATAGTAATCCTCACATATAAAAAAAATGAAAAAAAATAATGGATCAAAAAGATCCTAAAAAAGAAAAAGAAAATGCAAAAAAAAAGGAAGTGAGGAGAAGCTTGAGGAGAGGTCCTAATCAAAAAGTCATTTTACTTGAGTCTCTCTAGAGTAAAGAACTTAGAACAATCCTAAGCTTGATTTTTATCACTATATTAGTAAAAAATATTTTTAAGGGAGTTCTTAAGTCTAGAAAGTAAATTTCATAGGATCCAAAGTTTGAAAAATCTGCATATCATTCTGAATTAAATAAGAAAACAAATTCCCAAGTTTGATGATAAATATTTTAGACCCTAGGTTAATCTAATTCACTAGAAGTTCTTCAAATTTGAACTATCACATTCTTGGAAAAGATTTTAGCAATTCTAAGGGATGACCCATTAACTCTAATCTACATAAATTGTTTTAAAAAGGTAGTATTACTTGAGGATAAGTAATGTTTAAGTTTGGGGGATTTTGATGTGGCTAAAAATGTACTATTTTTCATGCTATATTTTATAATGATATTGCACTTTAAAGGTATGTTTTCTTGTGTTTTTGGTTGTAGGTACATCAAATTAAAGAATTTGGAGTGATTGGAGCACAAGGAGCAAAAAGGAAACAAAACAGAGCAATCCAGAGAAAATTGGGTTGAACCGGGGAACACCGGAGCCATGGGAGCTAAAACTAGGCACTTAAGTTCCAGTGCCCAGTGCCTAAGCACCCAAAATGGCACTTAGACTCCACCAGATAGAGAACAGGCCACTTAAGCGCCAAAAATTGGTGCTTCAGCGCTAAAAATGGTTTTCACAAATTTTCCAGAATATACATCAAATTTAGAGAATTTTTGAAGAGGAGATTCTTGTGTCTCTTGGGGAATTTTTTAGAAATGATAAATAGAACTTTCTATAATAATTTGGGGTGGTTATAAGGAGTTTTAAAGAGGCATTGGAGACAACATTAAGAAGATTTAAAGAATATGGACATTTTTGAAGAGACAATTAAGAATCTCTGAGGAAATCATAAATAAGGCTTAAAAATGCTTTAAAAATGACTCTTGGACTCTTGAACAAATTGAAAGAGGAGAAAAGTCTTGGAGAAGAAGAACAAGGCTTGAGTGAGAGCCCCAAGTGGGGCGACATGGTGAGAGAGAAAGAGAGAGAGAGTGAGAATTTCTTCTTTTTTTTCACTTTGTCTTGGAGAGGATTGTAAGGAGATTGCTTTTTCTATACAAGGAGAGTTTGATTTCCATCAAAGATAAGTATTTTTACTATATTTAAATTTGAGTCTAGTACTTTGATTGTATGGTTTCAAAGTCTTGTTCAATGAAAAGTTCTTGTTATTTCTCCATGTGTCGTGAGTTTTTTTCGTTACTCTTCCCTATTGAAATGAATTAGTATGCATGTGTAGGATATAGAATTGAGAAGAGTGAAAATATATTGNGAAGATCCTAAAAAAGAAAAAGAAAATGCAAAAAAAAGGAGGTGAGGAGAACCTTGAGGAGAGGTCCTATTCAAAAAGTCATTTTACTTGAGTCTCCCTAGAGTAAAGAACTTAGAACAATCCTAAGCTTGATTTTTATACTTAAATTAGTAAAAAAATATTTTTAAGGGAGTTCTTAAGTCTAGAAAGTAAATTTCATAGGATCCGAAGTTTGAAAAATCTGCATATCATTCTGAATTAAATAAGAAAACAAATTCCCAAGTTTGATGATAAATATTTTAGACCCTAGGTTAATCTAATTCACTAGAAGTTCCTCAAATTTGAACTATCACATTCTTAGAAAATATTTTAGCAATTCTAAAGGATGACCCATTAACTCTAATCTACATAAATTATTTTAAAAAGGTAGTATTACTTGAGGATAAGTAATGTTTAAGTTTGGGGGATTTTGATGTGGCTAAAAATGTACTATTTTTCATGCTATATTTTGTAATGATATTGCACTTTAAGGGTATGTTTTCTTATATTTTTGGTTGTAGGTACATCAAATTAAAGTAATTGGAGTGATTGGAGCAAAAGGAGCAAAAAGGAACCAAAACAGAGCAATCCGGAGAAAATTGGGTTGAACCGGGGCACACCGGAGCCATGGTGGCTAAAACTAGGCACTTAAGTTCTTGTGCCCAGCGCTTAAGCACCCAAAATGGCACTTAGGCTCCACCAGATAGAGAGCAGGCCACTTAAGCGCCAAAAATTGGTGCTTCAGCGCTAAAAATGGTTTTGACAAATTTTCCAGAATATACATCAAATTTAGAGAATTTTTGAAGAGGAGATTCTTGTGTCTCTTGGGGAATTTTTTAGAAATGATAAATAGGACTTTCTAGAATAATTGGGGGCGGTTATAAGGAGTTTTAAAGAGGCATTGGAGACAACATTAAGAAGATTTAAAGAATATGGACATTTTTGAAGAGACAATTAAGAATCTCTTAGGAAATTATAAGTAAGGCTTAAAAATGCTTTAAAAATGACTCTTGGACTCTTGAACAAATTGAAAGAGCAAAAAAGGCTTGGAGAAGAAGAACAAGGCTTTAGTGAGAGCCCCAAGTTGGGCGACATGGTGAGAGAGAAAGAGAGAGAGTGAGAATTTCTTCTTTTTTTTTCACTTTGTGTTGGAGAGGATTGTAAGGAGATTGCTTTTTCTATACAAGGAGAGTTCGATTTCCATCAAAGATAAGTATTTTTACTATATTTAAATTTGAATCTAGTACTTTGATTGTATGGTTTCAAATTCTTGTTCAATGAAAAGTTCTTGTTATTTCTCCATGTGTCGTGAGTTGTTTTCATTACTCTTCCCTATTGAAATGAATTAGTATGCATGTGTAGGATATAGAATTGAGAAGAGTGAAAATATATTGTGATGATTTTACTTTGTTCTTCTTTTACATGTAAACTTAAACAACTTGCATGTTAAAATCTGTTGTGAGAATTATCCTGATTTTTTATATGTAAGGATTTATGAAGTTGACACCACTACAACGCCAAAAACTTCATCCTTATATGAAAAGTAAGTTGTTTAAAATATATATAATTATAGGAAATTAATAATGTGATTCTATGCAAGNGACTTTGTTCTTCATTTACATGTAAACTTGAACAACTTGCATGTTAAAATCTGTTGTGAGAATGATCCTGATTTTTTATATGTAAGGATTTATGAAGTTGACACTACTACAACGCCAAAAACTTGATCCTTATATGAAAAGTAAGTTGTTTAAAATATATATAATTATAGGAAATTAATAATGTGATTCTATGCAAGTATAGGCATTGTTATCAAGTAAGAAAGGATTTTCTATTTAAGCCCCAAATATCGATCCCACAGGGAAGGTGTAAATTGACATTTATAAGTCTTACTCATTAATTTACAGAAAATGAAACGAAATCACTGGCACTAATTTTGAATGTTGAGATTTTATCAAAACTAAATTACTTAACTATTAGCAAAATAAAAATGCAAAGTTTAAAAAGTAAATACAAATCTACTAACTATGTTTAGGAAATGAAGGTTTCTTATGTGAAAAAAACGTCCTTCCCACTAAAACAAGGTTCTCGTGAAATGAGATGAGATAAATATTTATAATATGTATTGTACCAAAGAAGAGGAATTATAATTCTCTATCCTAATACAGTGCATAAAAAATCATTGGCTAATACTAGGTTAACTCCCTAAATTCGTGCATAGAGAAATATGTATTATACCAAGAGCTCCCACTTCCCTTCATCTAAAGGCTAACTCTTGCTTTAGTTTTTAAACACTAAGACTGAATTGGAGATTTTTGTCTGTCACCCTAAAGATTCCCTAATTCTACACCCAACAAAGAATATTTCTCTATTTATTTGCACTTAATTCCATGAACAAATTTCTCTTTCATGAAATCAAAGGTGATCCTCACTCTGTTGTACAACTCATACTCTATTTCCCGGATCATATGTTTCACAACATATTTTAACAATTCAATTAGCCAAAAAAATGTAAATTAAGTTTGGAGTTGAAAAATCATCACAAATTATTTTATATTTTAATATTGGCACATCATATTAACTTGTCATTCCACCATATCTCAGAGTAAGGAAAAAGATAGAGTGAACTACTAAGAATTCATGAGGAAGACAAAACAAAAAAAAAATCATATATAAAAGAATGTTTATAAAACACTAATAAATAAACAAAACTTATCTAGAACTCTTTCTCAAAGAAACTCCCTTGTAGTCTTTCTTTAGGAATGTAGAAAAAAGATATCTCTCACTTTTCTCCTTCTCCAACTCTCTTACAAAAAGTTTTACACTAAATCTCACCACACAAACTCTAAACTATAAGAGAAAAATCACAAATGGACTCCAATATTGTGGTGGAATGAAGATGAATTATGAAGAATGGCAAAAATAGAGCCTGGTGGAATGTCCTAGAGTGAAAAGGAGTCACTTTCCTGATGAAAATTGGCCCCATATAAAGCCCAAGGTCGGTTATCTAAGAGGTGCCTCCAAAAACTCTTCAAAAATTATCCAAATACATTGAACCTTCTTGAAGCGGGGGCCAAACTGCCTTTGGCGCCGTTGCCGCTAGTTCTGGCGTCGTCAATGCTGAGTAAAAAATTCAGTTGTTCTGTTGTTCTGTGTCATCGGCGCTGCCCTTAGCAAGATTGGTGTTAAGTACTACTTCAAAAATGTCATTTTGACTCCAAGTTCCATCCTTGTTGCTTGCTTTTTGCTTTAAGTCATAAAAATCAACAACATATAGCAAAACGTCAAAATACCTTCCATTAAGGAGCACTATTACCAAAAATACATATAAAATATGGGTCTAAAAATGCATATATTTTTGGTGTATCAAAATCCCTCAAACTTACGTGTTACTTGTCCTCAAGTAACTCCTCTACTACATAAAAATATGACTTGTGATAAAGAATTTAACTTCTAGACTTCCATATTTAAGTTCTCTAAACATAAGAGTATAACTTAAGAAAAATTCAAAACAACTCTAGTTAATACTAAAGGTCTTTGGATATTCAGCAATTAAGTCTAAGATTTTTGATCCTCTATTTCTTTAAAGAAAAATTACAATTTGTCATATTGAAGTCGCTTAGAAAATTCATATAAAAAAGAACTTCATAAAACTTTACTAATCATTAAGTTAATACTCAAATAAAAAGTTTCGAAAATGTGTCCAAGCCTTTTTCCTTAAGTTGATTCAAGTGAAGCCATGTTTTAATTAAGCATCTCCTCAGGCTTCTCCCCACATCTTTTTTTTTTTTTTTAGGGTCATTGTTAATCCTTTTTTTCTTTTCTTTCTTCTTCTCTTTTTTTTTATGTATGTGAGGATTACTATATCTGGATAGCCTTTAATAATTTTGAACTGCACTATCCTCTTCTTAAAGTTAAGAACTTTTTACATTTCTTCACTTAACAAATTTATATTAACTTAAAAATTACATAAAGTTTTATTTATTTCTTTTTACATGAATCTCTTAAAATTTTTAATACTTCAAAAACACAAATTCCTTTACTTATAATAGAAAAACATAGTCTTATTCTCTTTTACCAAATATGTTAGTCCCTAGATTAACCTTTATTTTTGAAAATTTTTTACTTAAATGTACTATATATTTAGAAACATAAATATAGTTATCCAAACTTAAACCGTAATACAAAAGGTCACCTTAAATTTAAAATTTTTGCGAATATAGTTAAGTGAAGATAAATAGAATTAAGTTCTCTCTTTTCTTTTTTTAAAATAATTTTTCTCGGCCCCAAACTTAAATTTTTTTTTAAAATTTTTTCATTAAGAACTTTAAAAATGAAATGATGAAAGAAAGCATTAAATACATAAAAAAAATTCATGCCAGTTGAAGATTCAAATTTTTACAAACAAATTCTAAAATACTGCAGGTGCTAATATGAAAAACAACAAGGCCTAAAACATTAAATTGCACAATATATATATATATATATATATATATATATATAATTTCTTGAGTAATAAATGGNAAAAAAAATAAATAAACAAAAAGATCACCAGTCATCATCTTCTTCATCATAAACATCTAACTTCTCCTACTGATATGGAGTATAAATAGCGTGAATAGGGAACTAAACTTTATGATCAGCCCTTAAGTATTTCACTAAAGCATCATCATAAGTAGCATCATATTCAAACTTCTGGCAAATCAGATCATCTGTATGAGCATTTCTAGCCTCCATGTTTTGCATCATATGATCCATCCTCATAATATATCCCTTTTCAATCATCATCTGGTCCAATAACTCCCTATTATTGGGGTCACTTCAAGTAGGCTCACTAAAATTAGGGGTCCTAAAAGTAGAAAGAATATTTCTGGCCTTATGTCCAGATATCCAATCAACATAGGACTCATAATTCTTAATGTTTACAGGCTCAATCGGTCTTTGAGGCTCAATCCTCTCCTCATTAGGTTTGAAATCAACTCCTGCATGCTCACAAATGTATAAATGAGAGCAAGGTGTGCCAATCCACAAGTGGTCTCTCTGAGAGCAATAGATCGAGTGTTCATATAAATGATAGAGCCTACATTTATGTCCATCACAAGCTAAATACAATAGTTCAAGATGGCTCTATCTTTGGTCACTTCACTATGATAGTTTGTTGGAATCATCCTCCAGAAATAAAATAATGTCAGGCCTTAGATAGTACATTTAAAATAGAAAGGGGAAAATTGACTTTAACTCCATTCTTTACTCTCCAAGTCCCTTTCTCTCTAGTCAGAAAAGAAATAACCTCATCTAAAGCCTCATTTTTGGCAGAGAGTGAATGATACTAGAATATATAAACATCTTCTAATTGATAAAACTTATTTATTTTTCTTGGAGTAAACTCCACCCTTTTTCATCGAACAAAAACAAAATTTTCAGAAGCTTCCATAAAGTTGGCATAAAATTCCATAACTATTCCAGCTATGGCATCGACAGTAAAATAACAGAAGTTATCCCATTGTTGAGTGATAATCAATCGTTCAACTTCTCCTCCCAAATTTTTGAAAACTCAATCAAGAATTACTTTCTTATTTTCTCCAAGATTATGAAATCGAGCACTAGCTGTAAAGCTAACAAACTTTTGCTCGTCATATTCTATTTTTCTTTTGCTTGATTGATCTCCGATAACTGCTTATATGCAATAGTAAAACAATAATTCTGATTATAATTTTCACATATATTTCCTTATTTTGCAACAAAACCAAAAAATTGATCCTGAAGAAAAATAAGAATTTAACTTTTAATTTATATTGGGATACTATGCAAGTATAGTATCGTTATCAAGTAACATAGAACTTTTTGATTAAGACCTGAATATCAAAGCCACTGAGAAGATATGTAATATGCACTTTTTGGAAAACTTTCAATCTTTAAAAAGATAATTATTTAAACTAAAGAAATTNGAAACCCCAATACAGAATTACTTTCTTATTTTCTTCAAGATTATGAAATCGAGCACTAGCTGTAAAGCTAACAAACTTTTGCCCGTCATATTCTATTTTTCTTTTGCTTGATTGATCTCCGATAACTGCTTATATGCAATAGTATAACAATAATTCTGATTATAATTTTCACTTATATTTCCTTATTTTGCAACAAAACCAAAAACTTGATCCTCAAGAAAAATAAGAATTTAAATTTTAATTTATATTGGGATACTATGCAAGTATAGTATCGTTATCAAGTAGTATAGAACTTTTTGATTAAGACCTGAATATCAAAGCCACTGGGAAGATATGTAATATGCACTTTTTGGAAAACTTTCAATCTTTAAAAAGATAATTATTTAAACTAAAGAAATTTTTACAGTAAAGAAAGTTTAAATATTTTTTGTAATTTTAATATTTTGACAAAAAAGCAAGAAAAACTTAAAAAAAAAAACTTGAGCTTTTGTATAAGAAAAGCACTAAAAATGAAAATATATTTCTCCTTATCATGAATTAGTAATAACTATAGGAATTCTGTTGTGGAAGTATGCATATTGTTTTGTGCAAANCAAACTTAAAAAAAAAACTTGAGTTTTTCTATAAGAAAAGCACTAAAAATGAAAATATCTTTCTCCTTATCATGAATTAGTAATAACTATAGGAATTCTGTTGTGGAAGTATGCATATTGTTTTGTGCAAAATAGGAGCAATAATATTCTTTACCCTTACTAGAGATGCTATAAAAAAATGGCTAATTAAAAGTTTGAATAGTTCTGAAGACCGGCTAGGCAGGGAAGATACTAGCTCTTACTCTAGAGTTCCCTTGATTCTCTCCTCATAGGGGCCAATATCTCGTATCACAACCTAAAATGATAACCAAGTTGGGGGCTTTAACCTGTCACTTTAAAGTCCTCTAACTTTACTCCCTTCAATGAATATTTTCTAATTTATTTACACTCATTCATATGATCTACATTCTCATTCATACAACCTCATGTGATTCTTTCATATTATTGACTAAGACAATACCATCCCAGTTCTTACATGTTATCACAACAAATTTTAACATCTGGATTGGCCAAATTAAGATGTAAATGAAGTACATGGATTTAAATCATCACAACTTCTTCCAACATTAAAGATCAATATTCTCCACAACTTTCATCCAACACTTAATTACATATCATTTTAAAAAAAAGGATAAAGAAAACTACTCAGAATCCATGTAGAAAACAAAGCCACACTTTAGTTTAAAAGTGGAAATCACTGTCAAACCAACAAAAAGTCTCAATTAAAAATAAAAGTAGTATAAAATAAAAGATAAAAACATATCTCAAGTCCTCCACCAAACTCTTGAAGCTCCTTTGAATCTATTCTCTTTCACAACACTCTCAATATAAAACTAAAAAGAAGGATAAATGTGGTGCTTGAAAATCTCTCTAGCTAAATCCCCAATTTTAGAACATGCAAAACTTTCCAATACTTTCAGGACCTCCTCCACCTTTTTGGACCTTTTCAGGACCCCTTTCAAAGTCTCAATCTTCCTTCTTTTAGAATTCTCAAAAAAGTTTTATGGAATCTCTTCAAAATGTGTCTTGATTCGATGTTTTTTTCCCAAGAGATGCATCCTTTTGTAATAATTTTCATCCATGGTGGTTGTAACCACCTATTAAGCCAATAGGTGCCTCAAAAACCTCTTTAAAATTCATAAAAAACTGAATTTACTCGTCTAATAACTGTCACTGGCACTTAAGTGCAGGGCCTCTAGCGCTTAGGCGTGGTCTTCTCTGTTTACCCAGCGCTTAAGCACCAGATCTGGCGCTTAGGCGCCAAAACACTTTTGTACTGCACCTATTTTCTCGAAATTTGATCCTTCTTCACTCCTTTAAGCATTTTCACTTTTTTTCCTGTACCTGCAAGAAAAACACAAAAATAACTTCCATTAAAGTGAAATATCTCAAAAGTAGGTATAAAAATGCGTCTAAAAACACAATATATTTTAGGCGTATCAAAATCCCCCAAGCTCAAAATGTTACTTGTCCTCAAGTGACACTTCAATCTTTAAAAACTAAATATGTATGATATGTATATGAGTTTCTTTAGGAGTTTCTAAAATTTAGATTTAGAAACATAGTAGTCCAATTTAGAAAAAAAATATTCAGTAAATGAGACCAACTTACAGTTTAGAAATTTTAACTATTAAGAAAGATGAAAATATAAGTTCCTATCTAGATCAAAAATATTGTAAGTCTTCCAAATTTAGAATTTAGTTCTTTTATTATCTCCACTTAAAAATTTTTATAAAGAATAATTTTACTTACTATATTATATCTATAAGCTTAAGATTTTCTCAAGTCTTATACTTTAAAAAGATCAATTGTAGAACCAATTTTTGATTAGGCACGAATCCTCAAGTTTCTCCTCCCTTATATATTTTTTTTCTTTTTCTTTTCTCTTTTTTTTATTTTTCTCTTCTTTTTTTTCTTTTTCCTCTTTTCCTTTTTTTTCTTTTTAGGCAAGAATTACTATATCTGGATAGGCCTTTAATAATTTTGAATTTTACTTTTCCTTTCCTAAAGGAAAGTCTTGATACAAAACTTTTACTTAAGAATATAATAATAGTTTTGAAAATTATTTTTAATAAAATAAATCTAAGTATTAAAAATAAAAGTCTAAATTTCTAAAACTTTCAAAAATATAAATTTTCTTACTAAAAATAGTTACTTTTATTAATCATTTTATACACTAAAAACTTTTAACTTAAAGTTTTTCTTCATTACTCGAAATTTCAACTAAATTCTCTTACTCATTTCTAAAATCAAATTTTTACTTCCAAATATAACTTCATATACATGATCAATTTTTATTTTCAAATCAAATTCACTTGTAGTCATTTGAGAAAAAATAAAATTAAAGTTTTGAAAATATTTTTCATCCGCCCCCAACTTAATTTTTTTTCAGATTAAACAGTTTAGCATCAAATATGTATAAACAAGAATGAAAATAAGAATAATATGCTTACAAGAATTTTAATACCCTAATGATACAAGTATAAAACTAAAAACAGGAGTAACATTAATTTTGATCAAATTTTCTAATATTTTCGTTTCAATTCAACATGTAGAGATTCAATAAACTTCTAAGCAGTGGGTATAAACATAAAAGAAAACTAACACACAAACTTGACTTCACAATCTCAACATAAAAATAAACTCACAAACATGATAAAAGAAAAATACAGGGTAGCAGTTTCCTAAGTTTCAAATTTAAAATTTACGCAAACAAGATTTTCAACTTTAGAAAAGACATAGAATTAAGTTAAGTTCTAAACTAACTAAATCACAAAACTCATAACAGTTACTCTTCTACAGATATAGAATTAAGTTAAGTTCTAAACTAACTAAATCACAAAACTCACAACAGTTACTACCCTAGATTTAAAATAAACTACTAATTGACACAAACATTACAATTCAATTAAAAATAAAAGTCTCACACATCACAATATCTAAACAAATAAACATTCATAAATGTCTCAAGTCCAAAACATGAAACACATCACATGAAAATTCTCACATAAACGTAAAAGTACAAACCACATCACATAGTTCAAACCAACACACAGATGCAAATGTAGCTAGCCCGGACCACATAGTTCATATCATATTACAATCATAAAATAAATCTCTCAGTTCTACTCTTCATTATCTAAATCACCACTATCCTAAACTTTTTTAGACTCATAATCAGGGTATCAAGGATATGGAGGAAATTGCACTCCTTGGTTACCCCTAATGGGGCTCTCCAAAGATGAGTGAAATTTTTCATCATAATTACTTTTTTTCTTATTATACCTATCAGTATGCTCTGCAAAATGCTCTAAATTTTGTAACCTATCAGTGGTAAAATTAATATTATCCATCATCCTTTGCAATAATTGATCTTAGGTCACAGTATACTCACCTCTAGATGTAGAAGCACGTGAGGTAGATGGTCTAGATGAAGAAGCAGCAGAGTTAGAAGCAACATACGTCTCCATTTCATAACTCCTAGAAAATCCTCCTCTCCATCCAAAAAAAGAATGCTAAGAATAAGTCTTCACATTCACCTTAGTGATGGGCTTTAGAGGTAACAACACTTCCTCCAAGTGATCATATTTAACTCCAGCTTGCTCACACAAAGAAAAGATCAAGGAAACAAATCCCAGAACTGCAATTGTAATGGCAGTGGCAGAACTGATGATAGTCTGACAAATCAAAGCTTCTATGTTGATGAGCTTTCCTTCCTGGATACAATAATTTAACATCGCTCTCTCTCTGGTCACTTGACTGAGATGATTTGTTGGTAGCAGACGAGCAGAAATAAAATAGTGTCAGGCTTTTGAAGGTGCGCATAACTTTGATGTTGGGAAGTTGACTCTCCTCTCATTAGTGATCTTCCAAAGTCCTCTCCCAATAGTTAAGTAAGAAATAATCTTGTCTAACTCCACTTTAGTCGGACTATAATTTGCATAAAAATATAACGTATCAGGTGGCAGATGATTAAACAAGTTGATTACCTTTGATGAAAAAGGCACTAACTATCCCTGAACTACGACTCTATTGTCTTCATCCTCTAGGAGGTTTACATAGAACTCCCTAACAATAGAAATAACCGTCATAGCAGAGAAACAACAAAATCATTCCCATTATCAGCAAATGATCAAATCCTCTACTTCTCCACCTGGATTCCTAAAACACCGCTCCTGAATCAGTTTTTGTGATTGCAACACATCACTGTACTGATCCTGGGCCTTCAAACTAACAAATTCACTTGAATCGAATGGGCTCTTTCTATTACTCCTATTCATTCTTCGTGCCATTCTACAAATTTTATAAATTCCAAAAATAACTTCAATTATCAAGTCTAAATTACTAAACTAAACTTCCAAAGTATAATCTACACTTCCCATGCAATTTTTATAGATCTTTTTCTCATTTTTCACCATGAATAGTGGATTTTTGCATTTCTCCAAATGTGTTCAAAATATATGGTGAACACCCAAAATTTTTGTATAGAAGTAAAGCTCTTACCTCAAGGAACTTGGATCTAGAAAATTTCACTTGATTCTACCAAAGAAATATTCACTTTAGATGAGCCCTAGCCTTCCAAAATCGCAATTTTAAGAGGTTGAAGGTGACGGGAAATGTAAAAATGGTGATTTTCGGGCTAAAATTTCAATTTTAAATGTTTGTTAACTGGTTTTCGTGAACCGGTGGTTAAGCTCGGGTAAGTGGCACTTAGGCGCCTGCCTCTCTGGTTGGCTCGCGCTTAAGCACGAGTTGTGGTGCTTAGCCGCCAATGCATGATTTTTAAAATTTTTAAATCAAAGTAAAATGCACTATCTGCCTAAGTAAACCACCCTTAAATGGTCTCATAACACTTAATAGTCTATTTTCAACTTCCTATAACTCCCCTTGCTCTCAAAACTCTTTATAATAACTATTTCAATTCGAGGATAAAAATAACATAAATTTTCACACAAACAAACTTATATTAATTCACAAAAAAGTACAAATACTTTTAAACACTTAATTCTCACTTCAAATAGTCTTGGATGAGAAAATTTTCCTAAATACAAACACACAACAATCATTACACATCATAAAAACTAAAAAAAAGACTTAAACACTAAACCACTTGAAAAAAACAAATTCTAGCACACAAATTCTACCACTAAACTTAATTTCATTCTTCATTTGAAGGAACAAATTCCTATCTTTCATTAGTCTCTCCAAGAATATAGAGTTGATAAAACAGACGGTGGTGATAAGCTCTGATACTATCTTCTTCAATCCACTTCTGCTTTNAAATAATATTCTTTACCCAAACTAGAGATGCTATAAAGAAAATGGCTAATTAAAAGTTTGAATAATTCTGAAGACCGGCTATGCAGGGAAGATACTAGCTCTTACTCTAGAGTTCCCTTGATTCTCTCCTCATAGCGGCCAATATCTTGTATCAGAACCTAAAATGATAAACCAAGTTGGGGGCTTTAACCTGTCACTTTAAAGTCCTCTAACTTTACACCCTTCAATGAATATTTTCTAATTTATTTACACTCATTCATATGAACTACATTCTCATTCATACAACCTCATGTGATTCTTTCCAATTATTGACTGAGAGAATACCAGCCCGATTCTTACATGTTCTCACAACAAATTTTAACATCTGGATTGGCCAAATAAAGAAGTAATCCCAGTTCTTACATGTTATCACAACAAATTTTGACATCTGGATTGGCCAAATTAAGATGTAAATGAACTACATGGATTTAAATCATCACAACTTCTTCCAACATTAAAGATCAATATTCTCCACAACTTTCATCCAACACTTAATTACATATCATTTTAAGAAAAAGGATAAAGAAAACTACTCAGAATCCATGTAGAAAAAAAAAGCCACACTTTAGTTTAAAAGTGGAAATCACTGTCAAACCAACAAAAAGTCTCAATTAAAACCAAAAGTAATATAAAATAAAAGATTAAAACATATCTCAAGTCCTCCACCAAACTCTTGAAGCTCCTTTGAATCTATTCTCTTTCACAACACTCTCAATATAAAACTAAAAAGAAGGATAAATATGTGGTGCATGAAAATCTCTCTAACTAAATCCCCAATTTTAGAACATGCAAAACTTTCCAATACTTTCAGGACCTCCTCCACCTTTTTGGACCTTTTCAGGACCCCTTTCAAAGTCTCAATCTTCCTTCTTTTAGAATTCTCCAAAAGGTGTTATGGAATCTCTTCAAAATGTGTCTTGATTCGATGTTTTTTTTCCCAAGAGATGCATCCTTTTGTAATAATTTTCATCCATGTTGGTTATAACCACCTATTAAGCCAATAGGTGCCTCAAAAACCTCTTCAAAACTCATAAAAACTGAATTTACTCGTCTAATAACTGTCACTGACACTTAAGTGCATGGCCTCTAGCACTTAGGCGTGGCCTTCTCTATTTACCCAGCGCTTAAGCACCAGATCTGTCGCTTAGGCGCCAAAACACTTTTGTACTGCACCTATTTTCTCGAAATTTGATCCTTCTTCACTTCTTTAAGCATTTTTCACTTTTTTTTCTGTACCTGAATGAAAAACACAAATACCTTCCATTAAAGTGAAATATCTCAAAAGTAGGTATAAAAATGCGTCTAAAAATACAATATATTTTAGGCGTATCAAAATCCCCCAAACTTAAAATGTTACTTGTCCTCAAGTGACACTTCAATCTTTAAAAACTAAATATGTATGATATGTATATGAATTTCTTTAGGAGTTACTAAAATTTAGATTTAGAAACATAGTAGTCCAATTTAGAAAAATTTAGAAATTTTTACTATTAAGAAAGATGAAAATATAAGTTCCTATCTAGAACAAAAATATTGTAAGTCTTCCAAATTTAGAATTTAGTTCTTTTATTATCTCCACTTAAAAATTTTTATAAAGTATAATTTTACTTACTATATTATATCTATAAGCTTAAGATTTTCTCAAGTCTTATACTTTATAAAGATCAATTGTAGAACCAATTTTTGATTAGGCATGAATCCCCAAGCTTGTCCTCCCTTATATTTTCTTTTTTTTCTTTTTCTTTTCTCTTTTTTATTTTTCTCTTCTTTTTTTTTCTTTTTTGTCTTTTCCTTTTTTTTCTTTTTAGGCAAGAATTACAATATCTGGATAGGTCTTTAATTATTTTGAATTTTACTTTTCCTTTCCTAAAGGAAAGTCTTGATACAAAACTTTTACTTAAAAATATAATAATAGTTTTGAAAATTATTTTTAATAAAATAAATCTAAGTATTAAAAATAAATGTCTAAATTTCTAAAACTTTCAAAAATACAAATTTTCTTACTAAAAATAGTTACTTTTATTAATCATTTTCTACACTAAAAAATTTTAACTTAAAGTTTTTCTTCATTACTCAAAATTTCAACTAAATTCTCTTACCATTTCTAAAATCAAATTTTACTTCCCTAATATAACTTCATATACATAATCAATTTTTCTTTTAAAATCAAATTTACTTGTAGTACAATTAAAAACTTTTAACTTAAAGTTTTTCTTCATTACTCAAAATTTCAACTAAATTCTCTTACTCATTTCTAAAGTCAAATTTCACTTCCCAAATCTAACTTCATATACATGATCAATTTTTCTTTTCAAATCAAATTCACTTGTAGTCATTTGAGAACAAATAAAATTAAAGTTTTGAAAATATTTTTCATCCCCCCCCAACTTAATTTTTTTTCAGATTAAAAAGTTTAGCATCAAATATGTATAAACAGGAATGAAAATAAGAATAACATGCTTACAGGAATTTTAATACCCTAATGATACAAGTATAAAACTAAAAACAAGAGTAACATTAATTTTGATCAAATTTTCTAATATTTTCGTTTCAATTCAACATGTAGAGATTCAATAAACTTCTAAGCAGTGGGTATAAACATAAAAGAAAACTAACACACTAACTTGACTTCACAATCTCAACATAAAATTAAACTCACAAACATGATAAAATAAAAATATAAGGTAGCAGTTTCCTAAGTTTCAAATTTAAAATTTACGCAAACAAGATTTTCAACTTTAGAAAAGACATTGAATTAAGTTGAGTTCTAAACTAACTAAATCACAAAACTCATAACAGTTACTACTCTAAAATTTTAAAACAAACTACTAATTGACACAAACATTACAATTCAATTAAAAATAAAAGTCTTACACATCACAATATCTAAACAAATAAACATTCATAAATGTCTCAAGTCCAAAACATGAAACACATCACATGAAAATTCTCACATAAACATAAAAGTACAAACCACATCACATAGTTCAAACCAACACACAGATGCAAATGTAGCTAGCCCGGACCACATAGTTCATATCATATTACAATCATAAAATAAATCTCTCAGTTCTACTCTTCATATCTGAATCACCGCTATCCCAAACTTTTGCAGACTCATAATCAAGGTATCAAGGATATGGAGGAAATTGCACTCCTTGGTTACCCTTAATGGGGCTCTCCAAAGATGAGTGAAATTTTTCATCATAATTACTTTTTTTCCTATTATACCTATCAGTATGCTCTGTAAAATGCTCTAAATTTTGTAACCTATCAGTGGTAAAATGAATATTATCCATCATCCTTTGCAATAATTGATCTTAGGTCACAATATACTCACCTCTAGATGTAGAAGCACGTGAGGTAGATGTTCTAGATGAAGAAGCAGCAGAGTTAGAAGCAGCATACGTCTCCATTTCATAACTCCTAGAAAATCCTCCTGTCCATCCAAAAATAGAATGCTTAGAATAAGTCTTCACATTCTCCTTAGTGATGGGCTTTAGAGGTAACAACACTTCCTCCAAGTGATCATATTTAACTCCAGCTTGCTCACACAAAGAAAAGATCGAGGAAGCAAATCCTGGACCTGCAGTTGTAATGGCAGTGGCAGAACTGATGATAGTCTGACAAATCAAAGCTTCTATGTTGATGAGCTTTCCTTCCTGGATACAATAATTTAACATCGCTTTCTCTCTGGTCACTTGACTGAGACGGTTTGTTGGTAGCAGACGAGCAAAAATAAAATAGTGTCAGGCTTTTAAAGGTGCACATAACTTTGATGTTGGGAAGTTGACTCTCCTCTCATTAGTGATCTTCCAAAGTCCTCTCCTAATAATTAAGTAATAAATAATCTTGTCTAACTCCACTTCAGTTGGACTATAATTTGCATAAAAATATAACGTATCAGGTGGCAGACGATAAAACAAGTTGATTACCTTTGATGAAAAAGGCACCAACTATCCTCAAACTATGACTCTATTGTCTTCATCCTCTGGGAGGTTTACATAGAACTCCCTAACAATAGAAATAACCGTCATAGCAGAGAAACAACAAAATCATTCCCATTATCAGCAAATGATCAAATCCTCTACTTCTCCACCTGGATTCCTAAAACACTGCTCCTGAATCAGTTTCTGTGATTGCAACACATCACTGTACCGATCCTGGGCCTTCAAACTAACAAATTCACTTGAATCGAATGAGCTCTTTCTATTACTCCTATTCATTATTGGTGTCATTCTACAAATTTTATAAATTCCAAAAATAACTTCAATTATCAAGTCTAAATTACTAAACTAAACTTCCAAAGTATAATCTTCACTTCCCATGCAATTTTTATAGATCTTTTTCTCATTTTTCACCATGAATAGTGGATTTTCGAATTTCTCCAAATGTGTTCAAAATATATGGTGATCACCCAAAATTTTTGCATAGAAGTAAAGCTCTTACCTCAAGGAACTTGTATCTAGAAAATTTCACTTGATTCTACTAAAAAATTTTCACTTTAGATGTGCCCTAGCCTTCCAAAATCGCAATTTTAAGAGGTTGAAGGTGATAGGAGGTGTAAAAATGGTGATTTTCGAGCTAAAATTTCACTTTTAAATGTTTGTTAATTGGTTTCCATGAATCGGTGGTTAAGCCCGGGTAAGTGGCTCTTAGACGCCTGCCTCTCCGGTTGGCTCGCGCTTAAGCACGAGTTGTGGTGCTTAGCCGCCAATGCACGATTTTTAAAATTTTTAAATCAAAGTAAAATGCACTATCTGCCTAAGTAAACCACCCTTAAATGGTCTCATAGCACTTAATAGTCTATTTTCAACTTCCTATAACTCCCCTCGCTCTCAAAACTCTTTATAATAACTATTTCAATTTGAGGATAAAAAAAACATAAATTTTCACACAAACAAACTTATATTAATTCACAAAAAATACAAATACTTTTAAACACTTAATTCTCACTTCAAATAGTCTTGGATGAGAAAATTTTCCTAAATACAAATACACAACAATCATTACACATAAAGAAGTCATAAAAACTAAAAAAAAGACTTAAACACTAAACCACTTGAAAAAAACAAATTCTAACACTAAACTTAATTTCATTCTTCACTTGAAGGAACAAATTCCTGTCTTTCATTAGTCTCTCCCAGAATATAGAGTTGATAAAACAGACGGTGGTGATAAGCTCTGATACTATCTTCTTCAATCCACTTATGCTTTATGAACATCACCTTATCTGCTTTCCATATCTAACTTGTGTGGCTAAATTTCATCTTCAATTTCCATCCAATATGCTCTAGATGTGCATGCAACTCAAGTACTTTGGTCTCCAATAAAGCCATAGTATTTTCCATTTTGTTGATCTTCTCTGATATCCCTTCAATACTAACGACTAAGAAATTGTTATATATCTCTTGTGCACTTTGACTAATGAACCTTTTCCTCATGGTTTCTTCCTTTTTCTTCAAATCCTTCTCCCATGATAAACATTTTCTCTAAATCTCTCTCTTTCTTAGACTTTTAGGGCTAAAAATAATCCGGGGTGAAGTACATTTTCTCTAAATCTCACTTTCTCTTAGACTTTTAGGGCTAAAAATGATCTAAGGTGAAATTCTTTCACAAAACCCTTCTATTTATAAGCCTAAATCCTTCCAATAACTCCTAGACACATTAAGAAACTGCCTTGGCATGCTTTTACAAACTAATTGGCAGTTAAACCTTTTAGAATATGAATTTTGCATAGGTATTTAAACTGCCGCGCTTAAGCGTTGGGTCTGGTGCTTAAGCACCAGTGCACATTTTTGCACTTGTCAACCTAACATCCAAATTCTTATTCTAACATGTCTTGGTTACTAAATAAAGTCTTATAATCTTTACTAAAACAGAATGGTTTCAAAAGTACTAACCCAATTTTATTAATCAGACACAAAGCAACAATCTAAATAAAACACACTGATAACTATGGGTTGCCTCCCACAAAGCACTTGGTTTTACGTCGTCAGCCCGACATAATCAGTGCTTATTCTGGTTGACCTAAGATCATTCCATCATTAAGTTTATGAAGATCCCTTATAAAATAAGGTTTCAGTCTATGTCCATTAACTTTAAATATTTTCTTAGACTTAGAACTTTAATATCCATAGCTCCGTAAGAATAAACTTTCATCCACCTAGACTTAATTTTGTTTGGAAATAATCTTAACCTTGCATTATATAGAAAAACTTGNAAAATCTCACTTTCTCTTAGACTTTTAGGGCTAAAAATGATCTAAGGTGAAATTCCTTCACAAAACCCTTCTATTTATAGGCCTAACCTTCCAATAACTCCTAGACACATTGAGAAACTGCCTTGGCATGCTTTTACAAACTAATTGGCAGTTAAACCTTTTAGAATATGAATTTTTCATAGGTATTTAAACTGCCGCGCTTAAGCGTTGGGTCTGGTGCTTAAGCACGAGTGCACATTTTTGCACTTGTCAACCTAACATCCAAATTCTTATTTTAACATGTCTTGGTCACTAAATAAAGTCTTAAAATCTTTACTAAAACATAATGGTTTCAAAAGTACTAACCTAATTTTATTAATGAGACACAAAGCAACAATCTAAATAAAACACACTGATAACTATGGGTTGCCTCCCACAAAGCATTTGGTTTTACGTCGTCAGCCCGACATAATCAGTGCTTATTCTGGTTGACCTAAGATCATTCCATCATTAAGTTTATGAAGATCCCTTATAAAATAAGGTTTCAGTCTATGTCCATTAACTTTAAATATTTTCTTAGACTTAGATCCTTAATATCCATAGATCCGTAAGGATAAACTTTCATCCACCTAGACTTAATTTTGTTTGGAAATAATCTTAACCTTGCATTATATAGCAAAACTTGTTGTCTAGCTGAAAAATCTTTAGTAAGTATCCTTCGATCATGCCACATCTTTATCTTTTCTTTATAAATCTTGGCACTCTCATAAGATTCATTCCTTATCTCTTCAAGCTCATTTAATTATACATTTTCTCACCAGTATCTTTTAAATTATAATTGAACTCTTTAATTGCCCAATATGCTTTATGCTCAAGTACAACTAGTAAGTGACAAGCTTTCCCAAATATAAACTTATATGGGGACATTCCTATAGGAGTTTTGTATGCAATTCTATAAGCCCACAAAGTATAGTCAACTTTGACTGACCAATACATTTTTGTTGGATTCACAGATTTTTCCATAATTCTTTTAATTTCTTGATTGGAAAATTCTGTCAAACCACTTGTCTGAGGACGATAAGAAGTAGCAATCCTATGATTTATATGATATTTCTTTAATAACTTCTCCATTATGACATTTCTAAAATGACTTCCCCCATCAGTAATAATAAATCTCGGCATCCCAAATCTATAAAATATGTTCATTTTCAAAAATTTTACATCACTTTGAGATCACATCAAGGTAAAGCAACACCTTCTATCTATTTGGATACATAGTCCACTATTAACAAAATATATAAATTTCTGAAAGATGGTATAAATGGTCCCACGCAATCTAATCCCCAAACATTAAATATTTTAACTTCTAACATATAATTGAGGGGCATCTCATTTCTTCTAGAAATATTGCCTAATCGTTGACATCTATCACAAGTTTTGATATAAGCTTTAACATCTCTAAAAATTGTAGGCCAATAGAATCTAGATCAACACCAAAATGTCCCTCAAATTAAGAATTATGACATTTTTGGATAATTTCATCAGTTTCTTCTAATGGTACAAATCTTTGAATAATTACATATTTTCCTTATTTATATAAAAATGGGTCATCCCAAAAATAAGTCTTAGATTCACAAATAAATTTCCTCTTTTACAATGTCATTCCATAAGTTATAATATCCCTAACTATAAAGTTTACAATGTCGACATACAACGAAACACACCACTCATTTATAGTGAACAATTTTTCATCTAGAAAATGTTCATTAATTTCTTTTTCAAAACAGAGTGGTTTTTCTAACTCAAGTCTGAACAAATGATTAGCAATTTGATTTTCAGTCCCTTTTCGATCTACTATTTCAAAACCAAATTCTAGCAAAAGAAGAATCCATCTTATAAGTCTAGGTTTAGCATCCTTCTTTTTCATTATGTACTTAATAGAAAATGATCTATCTGCACTATACAATGAGTTCCAATTAAATATGATCTAAATTTATCAAAAGCATATACTATTACTAATAACTCTTCTTCAGTTGTTATATAATTGATTTGAATTTCATTAAGAGTTTTACCAGCATAGTAAATTACTTTGAAAGTTTTATCATATCTTTGTCCTAAAACAATTCTTATAGCTTAATCAGTAGCGTCACACATCAATTCAAAAGGTTTTCCCCAGTTTTGTGAAACTATAATTGGTGCAGTGATTAATTTTTCTTTTAATAAATTATAAGCTTTTAGGCATTCCTTATCAAAATTGAAAATTGCATCTTTCTCCAGTAAATAGCATAAAGGCTTAGCAACATTTGAAAAGTCTTTAATATATCACATGTAGAATCTAGCATGTCCTAAAAAGTCCTAATTTCCCTTACATCTATTAGATAACGTAAATTAACAATCAATTGAATTTTATTAAGATCTACTTCCATACCATTTTCTTACATTTGATGACCTAATACAATTCCTTCTGCTGCCGTAAATTGGCATTTTTCCCAAATAATGACTAAGTTTACTTCTTCACAATGCTTAAGAACTTTAGATAAATGTTCTAAAAATGAGTCAAATGAAGTTCCAAACAATGAAAAATCATCCATGAAAGCTTCAATCCCTTTTTAATTAAATTACAAAAAATTGTCATCATACATCTTTGAAATGTAGCAGGGGCATTACTTAAACCAAAGGGCATCTTCTAAAAGCAAAAGTACCATAAGTACTGGTAAAAGTTGTTCTCTCTTAATCCTCAGGAGATATTTGTATTTGGTGATAACTAGTATATCTATCCAGAAAACAAAAGTATTTGTGCCCAACTAGTCTATCCAGCATTTGATCTATAAAGGGTAATAGAAAATGATCTTTCCTAGTGGCAAGATTTAATTTCCTATTAATCAATGCATAATCTCCACCTTGTAACTTGTCTAGTAGGTATTAATTCATTATGTTCATTCACAGTTACACTTACTCCTTTTTTCTTAGGAACGTAGTGAATTGGACTAACCCATGCACTATCTGAAATAGGTTAGATAATTCCAGCATCTAACCAC
>JXCR01120977.1:4329-27546 GCA_002079205.1 Phalaenopsis hybrid cultivar
CCAAAATGTCCCGCAAAATTAGAATTATGACATTTTTGGATAATTTCATAAGTTTCTTCTAATGGTGCACATCTTCGAATAATTAGATCATTTCCTTATTTATATAAAAATGGGTCATCCCAAAAATAAGTCTTAGCTTCAGAAATGAATTTCCTCTTTTATTGGTATGTCTTTCCATAGGGTATAATATCACTAACAATAAAGTTCACAATGTCAGCATACCATGGAACACAGCACTCATTAGTAGTGAATAATTTTTCATCTGGAAAATGTTCATTAATTTCTTTTTCAAAACAGAGTGGTTTTTCTAACTCAAGCCAAGACAAATGATCAACAATTTGATTTTCAGTCCCCTTTTGATCTACTATTTCAAAATCAAATTCTTGCAAAAGAAGAATCCATCTTATAAGTATAGGTTTAGCATCCTTCTTTTTCATTAAGTATTAATAACAGAATGATCTGTATGCACTAAACAATGAGTTCCAATTAAATAAGATCTAAATTTATTAAAAGCATATACTATTGCTAATAACTCTTTTTCATTTATTGTATAAATGATTTGAGTTTCACTAAGAGTTTTACTAGCATAGTAAATTACTTTGAAAATTTTATCATATCTTTGTCCTAAAACAACTCCTATCACATAATAATTAACATCATACATCAATTCAAACGGTTTTCCCCAATTTGATGAAATTATAATTGGTGCAGTGATTAATTTTTCTTTTAATAAATTAAAAGATTTTAGACATTCTTCATCAAAATTAAAAATTACATCTTTTCTTAGTAAATGGCATAAAGGCTTAGCAATCTTTGAAAAGTCTTTAATTTATCGCCTGTAGAATCCAGCATGTCCTAAAAAACTCCTAATTTACCTTATATTTGTTGGATAAGGTAAATTAGCGATCACTTGAATTTTAGCAGGATCTACTTCCATACCATTTTTCTTGATATTTGATGACCTAATATAATTCCTCCTGCTACCATAAATTGACATTTTTCCTAATTAAGAACTAAATGATAAACTAATATAATTCCTCCTACTACCATAAATTGGCATTTTTTCCAATTAAGGACTAATTTTTTTCTTCACAACACTTAAGAACTTTAGAAAAATGTTCTAAACATGAGTAAAATGAAGTTCCAAACACTGAAACCACTTGAACTTGAATTGAAGATATTACCTGCCTATTTAAAATATGTATTCTTAGGATAGTCATCTACATTGCCTGTTATTATATCTTCCGAGTTAACTAAAATTTAGGAACAAAAGTTGATAGAGATGTTGAAAAAGTATAAAAAGGCTTTTTCATGGACTTTAGCATATATTAAAGAAATTAATCCTTCAATTTGTATGCACAGAATTTCATTAGATGAACAGTACGAACCTAAAGCGGATCCTCAGAGAAGATTAAACTCAATAATGAAAGGAATTGTTAAAAAAGAGATTTTAAAGTGGTTAGATGCTTGAATTATATATCCTATTTTAGGTAGTGCTTGGGTAAGCCCAATTCACTGTGTTCCGAAGAAAGGAGGAGTGACTGTTGAAGAAAATGAGAAAAATGAATTAATACTAATAAGATAAGTAACTGATTGGCAAATTTGCATTGACTATAGAAAACTAAATATGGCCACCAGAAATATCACTTTCCTTTACCCTTTCTAGAACAAATGTAGGATAGATTAGCTGGGAACAAATATTATTACTTTTTAGATGGATATACCGAATATCACCAAATTCTAATTGCTCTAAAGGATCAATAAAAAACAACATTTACAAGCCCATACAAAACATTTGCTTTTCATTGAATGCCTTTTGGACTATGCAATGCACTTGCAACATTTCAAAGATATATGATGTGAATTTTTAGCTATTTTATAGAGCATGGAATGGAAGTGTTTATGGATGATTTTTCTATATTTGGGATTTCGTTTGAGTTATGTCTTAATAATTTAGAAAAAGTTCTGGAAGTATGTGAAAAAATTAACCTAGTTTTAAATTGGGAAAATTGTCAATTTATGATTGCAGGAGGTATTATTCTTGGGCATAAAATTTTTGAAAAAAAGCATGGAAGTAGATCCTGTAAAAATTCAAGTTATAGAAAAATTATCTCCTCCTAATAGCGTTAAAGGGGTGAGAAGTTTTCTAGGACATGTTGGTTTTTACAGGCGCAACAAAAATTTTTTTTCAAAAATAACTAAACCCCTATGCCAATTTTTAGAAAAAGATACAAAATTTGATTTTAATGAGGAATGCANTATTCCACGAAGAAATCTTCACTTTAGATGTGCCATAGCCATCATAAATCACAAACTTGAGAGATTGAAGGTGACGGTGGCGTTAAAAATGGTGATTTTCGGGCTGAAATTTCACTTTTAACCGTTCTCGAACCGGTTTTTGTGAACCGGCGCGTAAGCGCGGGTAAATAGCGCTTAGGCGTCTGCCTCTCGGGTTGGCTTGCGCTTAAGCATAGGATATAGCGCTTAGGCGCCAGTGCACGATTTTTAAAATTTTAAAATTAAAGTAAAATGCACTATTTACCTAAGTAAACAACCCCTAAATGGTCTCATAGCACTTAAATGACTATTTTCAACTTCCTATAGCTCCCCTCTATCTCAAAATTCCCCATAATAACTATTTCAATTTAAGGCTAAAAATAACACAAATTTTCACACAAACAAACTTATATTAATTCACAAACACGTACAAATACCCTTAAACACTTAATTCTCACTCCAAATAGCCTTGGATGAGAAAATTTTTCTAAATACAAATACATAACAATCATTTCACAATTAAAAACATATAAGAAGCCATAAATACTAAAAACATGACTTAAACACTAAACCACTTGAAAACAACAACTTCTAATGCACAAATTCTAACACTGAACTTAATTCCATTCTTCATTCGAAATAAAAAATTCCTGTCTTTCATTAGTCTCTCCAGGAATATGGAGTTGATAAAACGGACGGTGGTGACAAGCTCTGATACAATCTTTCTTCAATCCACTTCTGCTTTATAAACATCACCTTATCCGCTTCCTCTATATAACTTGTGTGGCTAAACTGCATCTTCAATTGCCATACAATATGCTCTAGATGTGCATGCAACTCAAGTACCTTGGTCTCCAATAAAGCCATAGTATTCTCCATTTTGTTGATCTTCTTTGATATCCCTTCAGTACTAACGGCTAAGAATCCATTATTCATCTCTTGTGCACTTTGACTAATGAACCTCTTCCTCATGGTTTCTTCCTTCTTCTTCAAATCCATCTCCCATGAAAACATTTTCTGTAAATCTCACTTTCTCTTAGACTTTTAGGGCTAGAAATGATATGGGGTGAAATTCCTTCACAAAACCCTTCTATTTATAGGCCAAATCCCTTCCAATAACTCCTAGACACGTTTAGAAACTGCCTTGGCATGTTGTTGCAAACTAATTGATGGTTAAAACTTCTAGAATATTAATTTTGTACATTTGTTTAAACTGCCGCGCTTAAGCGCCAGATCTGGTGCTTAAGCGCCAGTGCACATTTTTGCACCAGTTAACTTAACATCCAAATTCTCATTATAACATGTCTTGGTCACAAAATAAAGTCTTAAAATATTTTTTCTAAAACATAATAGTTTCAAATATACTACCCTAATTTTCTTAATTACACACAAAAATAATTTCAAAATAAAAACACTCTGATAACTATGGGTTGCCTCCCACAAAACGCTTGGTTTTACGTCGTCAGCCCAATGTAACTAGTGCTTATTCTGGTTGACCCAACATCATTCCATCATTAAGTTTATGTCGATCCCCTATAAAATAAGATTTTAGTCTATGTCCATTAACTTTAAATATTTTTTCAGACTTAGGATCTTTAATATCCACAACTCCATAAGAATAAACTTTTATCACAACAAATGGGCCCATCCACCTGGACTTAAGTTTGGCTAGAAATAATCTTAACCTTGCATTATATAGCAAAACTTGTTCTCTTGGCTGAAAATTTTTAGTAAGAATCCTTCGATCGTGCCACATCTTCATCTTGTCTTTATAAATCCTGGTACTCTCATAAGATTCATTCCTTATCTCTTCAAGCTTATTTAACTGCAATAATCTTTTCTCACCAACATCTTTCAAATTATAATTGAACTCTTTAATTGCCCAATATGCTTTATGCTCAAGTTCAACTGGTAAGTGACAAGCTTTCCCAAATATTAGCCTATATGGGGACATTCCTATAGGAGTTTTGTATGCAGTCCTATAAGCCCACAAAGCATAGTCAAGTTTGACCGACCAATCCATTTTTGTTGGATTCACAGATTTTTNTGGATACTTCTATTGCAAGAGTTTGATTTTATCATAGTTGATAGAAAGGGAAATGATAATCAAATAGCTGATCATTTGTCTAGAATAGAAATAAAAATATTGACTAATTTTGCAAATGAAATTTTAGAAAATTTTCCTGATCAACATTTATATAGTATTGATGAAATGGATGTACCATGGTATGCTGATATAATAAACTATATTGTAAGTGATATTTTACCACCTGATATCAAGAATCCACAATTAATGAAATTTATCTATGATTTGAAAGACTATTTGTGGGATGTCCCATATTTATATAAACAATGTAAAGATCTAATTATAAGAAGATGTGTGCCTTATGATGAACCTCAACAAATAATTGAAAGATGCAATTATTCTAAATTTGGAGGACATTTTGGAACAAATAGAACTGTTAATAAAATTTTGCAAGCTAGATTTTATTGGCCTACTATTTTTAGAGATGTTAATGAATATATTAAAACATGCGATAAATGTCAACCAGTAGGAAATATTTCTAGAAGAAACAAAATGCCTCTAAATTACACATTAGAAGTTGAAATTTTTGATGTGTGGGGATTAAACTTTATGTGACCATTTATGCCTTCATTTGAAAATTTATATATATTACTTGCTGTTGATTATATGTCTAAGTGGATTGAAGCTATTGCTGTGCCTAGATGTGACGCTCGAGTGTTTCTAAATTTTTAATTAAAAATATTTTTACAAGATATGGAATGCCGAGAGTAATCATTACTGATGGAGGACCTCATTTTAGGAATAAGAGAATCAAAAAATTGATCAAGAAATATAATATAATGCATCGATTCTCTACTGTCTATCATCATCAGACTAGTGGTCTAGCATAAATATCAAATCATGAAATTAGGAGCATTTTAGAATAAGCCGTAAATCCTTATAATTTTGATTGGTGTGCAAAACTAGTTACTGCATTATGGGCATACATAACTGCTTATAAAACTCCTATAGGAATGTCCCCATATAGATTAATTTTTGAAAAAATATGTCATTTACCAGTAGAATTGGAATATAAAGCATTTTGGGCTACTAAAGAATTTATTTTTAATTTAAAGGATGCTGAAGAGAAAAATGTTATTGCAACTCAATGAACTTGAGGAGATTAGAAATGAAGCATATGATAATACAAAAATCTATAAANGGAGCATTTTAGAATAAGCCGTAAATCCTTATAATTTTGATTGGTGTGCAAAACTAGTTACTGCATTATGGGCATACATAACTGCTTATAAAACTCCTATAGGAATGTCCCCATATAGATTAATTTTTGANCTTTAAGAATAAGAGAATCAAAAAATTGATCAAGAAATATAATATAATACATCGATTCTCTACTGTCTATCATCATCAGACTAGTGGTCTAGCATAAATATCAAATCATGAAATTAAATGCATTTTAGAATAAGCCATAAATCCTTATAATTTCGATTGGTGTGTAAAACTAGTTACTGCATTATGGGCATACAGAACTGCTTATAAAACTCCTATAGGAATGTCCCCATATAGATTGATTTTTGAAAAAAACATGTCATTTACCAATAGAATTAGAATATAAAGCATTTTGGGCTACTAAAGAATTTATTTTTAATTTAAAGGATGCTGGAGAGAAAAATGTTATTGTAACTCAATGAACTTGAGGAGATTAGAAATGAAGCATATGATAATGCAAAAATCTATAAAGAGAAAATGAAAATATGGCATGCTCGAAAGATTATTAAGAAGAAATTTGAACATGGACAAAAAGTTCTATTATATAATATAGGATTGAGATTATTTCCAGGAATACTAAAATCCAGATGGTTATGACCATTTAAAGTGATTAAAGTCTATCATTATGGAACTGTTGTTATTAAAGATCCTAACACTAGAAATATTTTTTAAAGTTAATGGGCATCGTTTGAAACATTATTATGAAGGGCACATATCTAAATTTAAAGAAGTTTTAATGTTAAGTCAACCCAACTAAATAAATGGTATGTCGGGCTGACGACGTTAAACCAAGCGCTTTGTGGGAGACAACCCACACTTATATTGTTATGTATTACTATTTTGTTTGATAAAGTGTTTTATATGTTAGTAGTTAATAATCCTACACAATTGAAAGTGTTATAAATTAAGTCAAATATTAGTATTAGAGGAAAAATTGGAATCGAATCGAAAAAAAAAATGAAAGTCTCAATTTTGGCCACTTGCGTTGACGAAGCCAGAATGGGCGCCGACAGCGCCCTAGATAATGGACATCAGTGCCGGCAACGCCAATCGGGAGCGTTAACAGCGCTGAGTACGGTTGGATAGTTTTAGATGACTTTTGGCAGATTTTGGCGCGATTTCACTTCATAATAATAGTCGGGAAGAGTTTAAAAAGGCTTAGAAACATTGTTGGATGCCTAGAGACATCCTATTTTCGGATTCCATGGATTCCAATTCTAGATATACTTTGAGGTATGGAGTTTTTAATAAAAGAAAGTTTATTAGTTTTGATGCACAGTAATTATATGATAAAATTATTACGAAGAGGAGATTGATCAAGGAAAGAGGATTTGTTAATCATGGAGTGATCAATCCAATTGGTCCAATTGATAAGATCATTCTACAAAGGCATTGAGAAGTTTTGTGTTACACTATGTCTTTGGTTATCGTACCTGTGGTGAAGGAGTTTTATGCAAACATACATGAAATTACTCAAGGTGTTGTCTTCATACGAGGTAAGGCTATACCATTTACTCTTGCAAGGATTAATGAATTGTATATGATAGACAACGTTCCAATTTATCCTTATACAAATTTCATTCCTACATGAGATTTGATGCAAGACATGTATAATCTATTGACAGATCAAAGTAAGATGTGGGAGGTACGATATGAAGGATATTTTAGTTTCTCCATATCATTACTTAATCTAATCTCGAAGCAATGACATTTCTTTATCACTGCAATGGCATTTCTTTAAATTACTGTATTCAGATGGAAAAACCCATTGATATAGGGTCTATTTTATTTAAATCTATTATGGGTATCCTTACTAATGGATCAATTTATGGACTTGGACATCCGTCTACCATCTTTTTGATTTGCAATCAAGCCCAAGTGCCATATGAAAGTTGGGAAAAGACTATTACCTTGGGAGCCCATGATCCGTATTGATGAGAATTACTTTGGAAATGGAAATGAAGTATTAGAAGCCATCATAGATCAATCTTCACATGCTTCAACTCCATTAATACCACAAATAGTTGGAAGTTCGCTTACTTTGGAAAAGAAATTGAAGAAAATTGAAAGGGAACTTCAGATTATTATAAATGCAGTAGGAGATCTTAAATACCTTTTTGATCACCTAGATTGGAGAATGAAAGAAAATTTTAATCACACTGGAACTTTTGAAGCAGGATTAGTTTGGATGTTTAAAGAAAATGGGTGGATCGAAGAAAATTTGATAGATCAATTCCCATACCGATCCTTATACAACTTATATGTTCATTACCAATCTATGGGAGATATCAGAGAAGGTGAAAACACTGAAGAAGATGCATAACAATTGAAGACTTTAGATTCTCTATCTATTTTAGAATATTATATATATTTAGTGTAATTGTGTGGATTTGATTTGATTTGGTTTGTTTTTGCTTTAGAATTCTGAATTTTGATTGTGTGTATAGTTTTATGATAGCGTTTAGTGTTGTGGCTTAATTTCGATGCTGAATTATAATTAGTTTGTTTAATATGTGTGATTGTGTAATTAAAAAAATGTGTTTGTAAAAAGTGTACTTTCATATATAAAAGTTAGTTTGTTGTTGTTTATGAAAATTGGTGTTTGTTAAATGATTTGTTAGTAAAATATTATTAGATAAAAATTTGTATCTAAAATACTAAAATTTTTTGGGATAAGTTGATAGGAAATTGAAAATTAAGAAAATCAAAATATGGAATTTTTTGGGCCTTTAGTGCTAACGGCGCTTGCATCTGTGCCGACGGTGCCCTCGACCTGACAGCAGATTAAACCCTCTAAAAATTTGCAATTTTTACTATGGTCATCATTTTTACGCTTAATTCATCTTCAACCTTCGATTTGGGTGGCTAGGGCTTGATTTTGGGCGGATTTAAGGCGATTTAGAGGCTAAAAGACTTCGGATTTCATCTTTTCTAGGTAAGAGCTACACTTTAAATGAAAAATTTTTTATTTTCACCAAAGATTAATCTCACATTGCATGGATCCAAAAATATGGAAATTTTTTTTTAACAAATTTTTTAGAAAATACTTTAGTGATGAACTCTTATTTAGTGATTTGAAGTTTAAAATTTTTTACATTTTGATTTTTGGAATTTTTGGATTTATTCAGAATTTTTCAATTTTTTTTTAGATTTCCTATGGCACCTAGATCGAGGAAAAGAAAAATAGAATATGACGAGCAGAGATTTGTTAGCTTTAGAGCCAGTGCTTGATTTCATAGTTTGCAAGAAAATAAAAAAGTGATTCAAGGCCGAGGTTTTAAAAATAATGGAGGAGAAGTAAAATGTTTGATTATTGCTCGATGGTGGGAAAATTTTTGCTATTTTACTACCGATGCGATAGTTGGGATTATAATGGAATTTTATGCCAACCTTCCTGAAGATTCTGATGATTTTGTTTTTGTTTGAGAAAAAATGGTAGACTCCAAGAAAAATTAATTAGTTTTATCAGTTAGAAAATGTGTATAGATGCAAGTATCATTCTTTTTTTGCTACAGATCAGGCTTTAGATGAAGTTATTTCTTTTCTGACTAGTAAAAAATGGGCTTCAAAAATAAACAATGGAGTTAAAGTTAACTACCAATTTCTATGTTAAATGTAGTATCTAAGGCCTTACATTATTTTATTTCTGGGAGGATGATTCCAACGAATCATCATTGCGAAGTGACCAACGATAGAGTCATCCTGAACTTCTGAATTCAGCAAGTGATGGATAAATGTAGGCTCTATCATTTATATGAACACTCGATCTATTGCTCTGGGAGAGACCACAGGTGTATTGGCACACCCTACTCTAATTTATACACTTTGTGAGCAGGTTGGAGTTGATTTTAGACCTAATGAGGAGAGGATTGAGCCTCAAAGACCAATTGGTCCGGCCAACATCAATACTTATGAGTTCCATGTTGATTGGAGATCTAGAAGACAAAGTTAGAGATATTCCTTCTACTTCTAGAACCCTTAGTGAGCCTACTTCAATCGACCCTAGCAACAGGGAGTTGTTGGACCAGATGATGATTCAACAGGGAGATATTTTGAGGAAGGATCATAAGATTCAAAATATGGAGGCCAGAAATGCTCACACTGATGATCTGATTCGCCAGAAATTTGAATATGATGCTGCTTACGATGATGCTTTAGTGAGATATCTGAGAGGTGACCATACAGTTCAGTTCTCTATTCACCCTACTTATACTCCATATCAGTAGTAGAAGTTAGATGTCGATGATGAGGAAGATAATGACTGGTGATCTATTTTGTTTGTTAGTTTGTGTTTGTATTATGTGATTGTATTGTTTGTGTTATGATGTTGTTCAGACTTTGTTTGTTATGTTATGTTAAACTGTAATGTAGAAAACTGTTTTCATTTTTTAGAATTTAGTTTAGTTTTGTTGTTATTTTCAGCACTTTGTTATGTATTGTTATTAGCTTTTTCTCAGCAAATTTTATATGTATTATGTGCAATTTAATGTTTTTAGCCTTGTGGTTTTCATATTAGCACCTACAGCATTTCAAAATTTATGTTTAAAAATCAAAATCTCCAACAGGTATGAATTTTTTAATTATATTTAATGCTTTCTCTTACACTTCATTTTTAAAGTTCTTCATGTAAAAATCTTTTAAAATTTTAAGTTTGGGTGGGAGAAGAAATACCATTGTTAGAAAAGAACTTAATTTTATTTGTCTTCACTTAACTATATTTTCAAAATTTTAAATTTAACATGGCCTTTGGTATTAGAGGTTAACTTTGGATAACTATATTTATGTTTCTAAATATATAGTAAATTTAAGTAAAAATTTTCAATAATAAAGGTTAATTCTAGGGGCTAAGATATTTGGTAAAAGAGAATAAGACTATGTTTTTCTATTTTTAGTAAAGGAAATTTGTATTTTTGAAGTATTTAAAATCTTAAAGAAATTCATGTAAAAAGAAAAGAGTTAAACTTTATGAAATCTTTAAGTTAATATAAATTTGTTAAGTGAAAAAAATGTAAAAAGTTATAAACTTCAAAAAGATGATATTGAAGTTCAAAATCATTAAAAGCTATCCAAATATAGTAATCCTCAGAAAAAGAAAAGAAAAAGAAAAAAAAAAGAAAAGATATGGGGAGAAGCTTGAGGAGATGCCTAATTAAAAATTGGCTTGACTTGAATTAACTTAAGGAAAAAGACTTGGACACATTTTCTAAACTTTTTATTTGAATGTTAGCTTAATTATTAATAAAGTTTTATGAAGTTCTATTTCATATGAATTTTCTAAGTGACTTTATATGACAAATTGCAATTTTTTTTGAAAGAAATAGAGGATAAAAAACCTTAGACTTAATTACTGAATATCCTTACACCTTTAGTATTAACTAAAATTGTTTTAAATTTTTCTTAAGTTAAACTATTATTTTTAGAGAACTAAAATATGAAAATCTAAAAGTTAAATTCCTTACCATAAGTCATATTTTTTATGTAGTAGAGAAGTTACTTGAGGCAAAGTAACATGTAAGTTTTGGAGATTTTGATACACCGAAAATATATGCATTTTTAGACCCAAATTTTATACTCATTTTTGGTGATATTGCACTTTAATGGAAGGTATTTTGATGTTTTCTTGCAGGTTGTTGATTTTAAGGGCTTATAGCAAAAAAGAAAAAAAAAGGATGAAATTTTGAGTCAAAATTATGTTTTTGAAGAAATGCTCAGCACCGACAGTGCCGAGGTCAGCATCGAAGGTGCAGAACAACTTAAGGTTGGAGATTTTCAGTCAGCGCCGATGGTACCAGACCAGCGCCAACGGCGCCAAAGGCGGTGCTGACCCCATTTCTAGAAGGTTCGATGTATTTGGACAATTTTTTGAAGAGTTTTTGGAGGCACCTATTGGAGAACCGACCTTGGGCTCTATTTGGGGTTAAATTTCTCAGAAAAAGTGCTCCTCTACGTTTTTCACTCCTCTACGTTCATTTGTTCTCACCACATTATTTCATTCCCCTACCATATTGGAGTCAATTTTTTATTTTGCTTTCATAGTTTAGAGTTTTTGTGGTGAGATTTACATTGAAACTTTTTGTAAGTGTTGGAGAAGGAGAAAAGTGAGAGATATCTTCTTCCTGCATTTCTAAGGAAAGGCTACAAATGATTTGCTTTGATAAAGAGTTTTCAAACAAATATTGTTTGTTTGTCAGTGTTGTATGAACTTTCTTTTATATATGAAATTTGTGTTTTTTTATTTCTTTCTCATGAAGTCTGAGTAATTCCCCTATCTTTCTCCCTACTCTGAGATATGGTGAAATGAAGAGATAATATGAATGTGTCAATATTAAATTATAAAATAAATTATGATAATTTTTCAACTCCGAACTTAATTTACTTTTCGATCTAGCCAATTGAATTGTTAAAATGTGTTGTGAAACATATGATCTGGAAAATGAAGTATGAGCTCTACAACAGAGTGAGGATCACATTTGATTTCATGGAATTAAGTGCAAATAAATAAGGGAATTAAGTGCAAATAAATAAGGGAATTATTGTTCATGGAATTAACTGCAAATAAATAAGGTAAATATTCTTTGTTGGGTGTAGAATTGAAGAACCTTTAGGGTGATAGACTAAAATCCTTAATTCGGTCTTACTGTTTAAAAACTGAAGCGAGAGCTAGCCTTCAGGTGAAGAGAAGTGGGAGCTCTATAGTGGGAGCCGGTATCCTCTTAGCCTGGCCACAAATTTAAGAACTAAACACTGAGATTAGCCAATGATTTTCTATGCACTGTATGAGGGTAGAGAATTAAAATTTTGTCACAATACATATTATGAACATTATCTCATCTCATTTTACCATAGCTTCATTGTAGTGGGAAGGATGCTTTTTCACATAAAAACTATTTTAAACTTTGCATTTTTTATTTGATAATAGTTTAAAATTTTAATTTTGATTACGTCTCAACAATTGAAATTAGTGACAGTGATTTCAATTGACTTTCTGTGAATCTCCTAGTAAATTTATCATTTCCAATTTAAACCTTTCCCGTGAGATCGATATTTGGGGCTTAAATAGAAAGTCCATTATTACTTGATAACAATATATATATTTGCGTAGAATTTAAATATTAATTGATTATACTTATTTAAATTTTACACAATCTATCGCAACAAAAAAAATCGGATCAATTATTACCACCTGAATTCTTATTCCAGTTAAAGTTGGGATGGTTTTTCCAACCTGGGTTATACTAATTTGAATATGGATTATTTTGCTTATTATTTATGGGATTCAAAGTTTCTAATGTTGCTTGAGAATTTAACATTTGGCCTAATGAATTCTCTTCAATCAGGGAAATTGGTTGAGAAAAATTCATTCTAAATTGGTCTAACTTCCTTGAAATTGCAGCAACTTGAAAATTGATTGAGAAAAATTCATTCCAAATTGGTCTAACTTCCTTGAAATTGCAGCAACTTGATTTGCTATTGAGAAAAATTCATTCCAAATTGGTCAACTTCCTTGAAATTGCAGCAACTTGATTTGCTAACAAGCAAATGCATCAGTTTCATGAATATGGGTTATTTTCTACAAATTGGTCTAACTTCCTTGAAATTGCAGCAACTTGATTTGCTAACATGGTAAATGCATCAGTTTCATGAATATTGGCTACTTTCTTTGGATTCACCTTCTCAGAAGGCCATTGAAAATTATTGGTAGCCATCTCTTCAATTAAAGCATAATTCATGAATGTTGGCTACTTTCTTAGGATTTACCCTCTCAGAAGGCCATTGAAAATTATTAGGGCCTAACTTCCTTGAAATTGCAGCAACTTGATTTGCTAACATAGTAAATGCATTAGTTTCATGATTTAACTTCCTTAAAATTGCAGCAACTTGATTTGCTAACATAGTAAATGCATCAGATTCATGAAATTGGCTACTTTCTTAGGGGACTTCCTTGAAATTGCATCAACTTGATTTGCTAACATAGTAAATGCATCAGATTCATGAATATTGGCTACTTTCTTAGGATCCCCTCTCAGAAGGTGATACACCAAAAATATATGCATTTTTAGACTCATATTTTATACTCCTTTTTGGAGATATTGCACTTTAATGGAAGGTATTTTGATGTTTTCTTGCAAGTTGTTGATTTTTAGGGCTTAAAGAAAAAAGAAAGCAAAAAAGATGAAATTTAGAGTCAAAATTAAGTTTTTAAATGCTCAGCGCTGGTAGCGTTGAGGTCAGCACCGACGGTGCAAAATAATTTAATGCTGGAGAATTTTAATCAGCACCGACGGCGGCAAAGGCAGTGCAGACCTCGTTTCTAGAAGATTCGATGTATTTGGATGATTTTTTGAAGAGTTTTTGGAGGCACCTCTTGGAGAACCAACTATAGGCTCTATTTGGGGCCGAATTTCATGAGAAAATGTGCTCCTCTACGTCTTTCACTCCTCTACGTTCATTTTTTGCTCTACATCAATCCATTCCACTATCATATTGGAGTCAATTAGTGATTTTGCTTTCATAGTTTAGAGTTTTTGTGGTGAGATTTAGTGTGAAACTTTCCGTAAGAGTGTTGGAGAAGGAGAAAAGTGAGAGAATTCTTCTTCTCTCATTTCTAAGGAAAGGCTACAAATGATTTGCTTTGAGATTTAATTAAGATTGTATTTTTAAAAAAATTTTTACCTTTCTTGCTTTATTTATTTATGTGAAATATTGGATCTGAAGGTTTAGTACCTTACGATTCAGAATTAGAACATGCTATTAAAATAATTCAAAAACAACAAAGAGAAACTAAGAATTTGAAAGAAATGGAAAATAATATAGAAAATATAATAAATGAAAATCGAAAAAGACCTTTAAAAGATTATGGAAATCTGACACCAGATGAGCTTCATTTAATTATTTAAAATCCTAATGTTGTTGCTAATTCATTTGAGCTTAAATCTGCTATTATCCAAATGATACAAAATAATCAGTTTTGAAGATCACCTACTGAAGATCCTAACTTACATCTTGCTAGTTTTCTTGAAAGTTGTGCTACATTTAAATTCTACAGTATCTAATGATGCTGTTAGGCTTAGACTTCTTCCTTTTTCATTACGGGAAAAAGCTAAGGCTTGGTTAAATTCATTACCACCCGGATCTATTAGAACTTGCGAAGAACAATCATAAAAATTCTTGGCTAAATATTTTCCACCCTCGAAACCCGCTAAGCTTAGAAATGATATTATATCTTTTTGTCAGTTTGAATGGGAATCAATATATGAAGCCTAAGAAAGATTTAAGGATCTTTTTTGAAAATGTCCACACCATGCTTTGCCAGATTGGTTCATGATTCAAACCTTTTACAATAGATTGGTAGGATCATTAAAATCTATTATAGATGCTACTGCGGGTGGATCATTAATGTCAAAACCTTTTGATGAAGCATATTCTTTAATTGAAAAAATGGCTACTAACAATTTTCAATGGCCCTCTGAAAGGGGTAAATCCTAAGAGAGTAGCCAGTATTCATGTTTCTGATGCAATGTCTATTTTGGCATCTCAATTTGCTGCTATTAATAAAAAGACTGATCAAATAGGAGTGAACTATTCTCAAATACCCCCAGTATTAGAGGAAAATTCACTAGGATAGATTATTGATTCTCAACAATCTTATGAAACTTTAAAGACTATAAATAATCAAAATAAAAATCCATATTCTAATTATTTTAACCTTGGATGGAAAAATCACCCTAATTTTAGTTGGAATAATTATAATAATTCGGTGAATCTATCTGGAAATTTGAAAAATCAAGGAAATCCTAATTTTTTACCTTATTATCCTCCAGGATTTAACTCCAATCCTAACCCACAAGTTAAGAAAAAGAAGTAGACAATGGAAGAAGTGATGTTGAATATGGGAAATCAAATACATAATCAAGAGGTTGCTATTAGAAAAATTAAAAATCAATTGGGACATATTGTAACTGCACTCAGTAACAGAACTTCTGGAATTCTTTCGAGTAATGTGGAAGTTAATCCAAAAGATCAAAATAAAGAGCAAATTAAAGCTATTCAATTACAAAGTGGAAAAGAAATTGAAACAAGGATCCAAAGAGAAACTGAAGTTGATGAAGAGAAGGAAGAAATGGAAAATGATTAACAGGAAAATGAACAAACACAGGTTCGTGTAGAAAAACCATTACCTATGTTTCCTCAAAGATTGAAGCACAAGAATAAAGATAAACAATTTACAAAATTTTTGAAAATCCTTAAGAAGTTAATGATAAATATTCCTTTTGTTGAAGCTTTGGAACAAATGCCAAGTTATGCAAAATTTATGAAGGATGTACTAAATAAGAAAAGGAAGTTTACAGATCATGAGACCGTTGCACTCAGTGAAGAGTGGGATGTACTAAATAAGAAAAGGAAGTTTACATATCATGAGATCGTTGCACTCAGTGAAGAGTGTAGTGCTATTATTCAGAAAAAGCTTCCTGAAAATTTAAAAGATCCTGGTAGTTTTACTATATCTTGTGCAATTGGTGAAAATTTTTATGGAAAGGCTTTATGTGATTTAGGAGCGAGTATCAATCTTATGCCCTTATTGATCTTTAAACATTTAGATTTGGGAGAAATTTCCCCTACTATAGTAACTCTTCAATTAGTTGACCAATCAATAACTTATCCAAAAGGAGTTAAGAGAATGTACTCGTCAAAGTGGATAAATTTATTTTCCCTGTAGACTTTATAGTATTGGATATGGAGGAAGATAAAGGATTCCCATTATTTTCGGGAGACTATTTCTTGCAACAGGAAGAGTTGTAATAGATGTACAAAAAGGAGAATTAATAATTAGAGTTAATGATCAAGAAGTAAAATTTAATATAGCAAAAGCTATGAAATATCCTACAATAGAAAAGCTAATGAATGTTTCAGGATGGAAGTAGCTGAGTGTTTAAGTAATGAACTATTTAAGAAAGAGTTTGAAGATAAATTTAAGCAAGGAGAAATTTTTGAAAATGAAGATGAAGTTAAAGAAGAAGATTTGGATTATATTCAGGACAAATTTGAAATGTTAGACTTGTTGGAAAATGAAAGGAAAAATCTTATTCTTTCAAGTGTTAAATTACCTGAACTTGAATTAAAAATATTACCTGCCCATTTAAAGTATGTATTTTTAGGAGAATCATCTACATTATCTGTTATTATATTTTCCAAGTTAACTGAAATTCAAGAAGAAAAGTTAATAGAAATGTTAAAAAAGTATAAAAATTCTTTTGGATGGACTTTAGCAGATATTAAAGGAATTAGTCCTTCAATTTGTATGCACAAAATCTTATTAGATGAACAATATGAACCTAAAGCTGATCCTTAGAGAAGATTAAACCCAATAATGAAAGAAGTTGTTAAAAAATAGATTTTAAAATGGTTAGATGCTGAAATTATATATCCTATTTCAGATAGTGTTTGGGTAAACCCAATTCACTGTGTTCCAAAGAAAGGAGGAGTGACTATTGAAGAAAATGAGAAAAATGAATTAATACCAATAAGACAAGTAACTGGTTGGCGAATTTGCATTGATTATAGAAAATTAAATATGACCACCAGAAAAGATCACTTTCCTTTACCCTTTCTAGACCAAGTGTTGGATAGATTGGAAGGGAATAAGTATTACTATTTTTTAGATGGATGTACCGGTTATCACCAAATTCCAATTGCTCCAGAGGATCAAGAGAAAACAACATTTAAAAGCCCATATGGAACATTTGCTTTTCGTAGAATGCCTTTTGGACTATGCAATGCACCTGCAACATTTCAGAGATGTATGGTGTCAATTTTTAGTAATTTTGTAGAACATGGAATGGAAGTGTTTATGGACAATTTTTTCGTATTTAAAACTTCATTTGAATTATGCCTTAATAATTTAGAAAACATTCTAGAAGTATGTGAAAAAGTCAATTTAGTATTAAATTGGGAAAAATGTCAATTTATGGTTGCAGGAGGTATTGTACTTGGGCATAAAATTTCTGAAAAAGGCATGGAGGTAAACACTGCAAAAATCCAAGTTATAGAAATATTACCACCACCTACTAGTGTTAAAGGGGTGAGAAGTTTTCTAGGACATATTGGTATTTACAGGTGCTACAAAAAAAATTTTCAAAAATAACTAAGCCTTTATGCCAACTTTTAGAAAAAGATACAAAATTTGATTTTAATGAAGAATGCATAAAAGCATTTGAATTATTAAAGAAAAATTAGTGACTGCACCTATAATAGTAACACATAATTGGGAAAAGCCATTGGAAATAATGTGTGATGCTAGTGATTATGCTATTGTGGTTGTATTAGGACAAAGCACAACAAAGTTTTTAAGGTTATATATTATGCTAGCAAGACTCTAAATGAGGCTCAAATTAACTATACTACTACAAAAAGAGAGTTATTAGCTATTGTTTATGCCTTTGATAAATTTAGATCTTATTTAATTAGAACTTAAATGTATAGTGCTTACAGATCATTCTGTTATTAAATATTTAATGCAAAAGAAGGATGGTAAAGAAAGACTAATTAGATGGATACTTTTATTGCAAGAGTTTGATTTTACTGTGATTGATAGAAAGGGAAATGATAATAAAACAACTGATCATTTGTCTAGAATAGAAATAAAAATATTAACTAATTTTGCAAATGAAATTTTAGAGAATTTCCCTGATGAAATATTATATAATATTGATGAAATGGATATAACTTGGTATGCTGATATAGTGAATTATATTATAAGTGATATTCTACCACCTGATATAAAAAATCCACAATTAAAGAAGTTTGTATATGATTTAAAAGATTATTTTTGGGATTACTCATATTTATATAAACAATGTAAAGATCTAATTATTAAAAGATGTGTGCCTTATGCAGAAACTCAACAGATAAGTGAAAGATGTCATGATTCTAAATTTGGAGGACATTTCGGAACAAATAGAACTGCATATAAAATTTTACAAGCTGGATTTTATTGGCCTAGTATTTTTAAAGATGTTAATGAATATATTAAAATGTGCGATAGATGTCAACGTGTAGGAAATATATCTAGAAGAAATGAAATGCCTCTAAATTGCACATTGGAAGTTGAAATTTTTGATGCGTGTGAATTAGATTTTATGGGACCATTTATGCCTTCATTTGGAAACTTATATATATTACTTACTGTTGTCAAATGGATTGAAGCTATTGCTATACCTAGATGTGATGCTCGTAGTGTTTCTAAATTTTTAATTAAGAATATATTTACAAGATAAGGAATGTCGAGAATAATTATTACTGATGAAGGATCTCATTTCAGGAATAAGAGAATTGAAAAATTAATTAAAAAATATGATATTATGCATAGATTCTCTACTGCTTATCATTCTTAACTAGTGGTCTAGTAGAGATATCAAATCGTGAATTAAACGCATTTTAGAAAAGGATGTAAATCCTTATAAATTAGATTAAATTGCTAGACTTGACACAACATTATGGCCATATAGATCTGCTTATAAGAATTTTATAGGAATGTCTCCATACATACTGATATTTGGGAAAACACGCCACTTACCTATAGAATTAGAGCATAAAGCATTTTGGGCTATTAAGGAATTTAATTTTAATCTAAAAGATGCTGGTGAGAAAAGATTATTGCAACTCAATGAACTTGAGAAGATTAGAAATGAAGCATTTGATAATGCAAAAATCTATAAAGAAAAATGAAATATGGCATGATAGGAAGATTATTCAGAAGAAATTTGAACCTAGATAAGAAGTTATATTATATAATACAAGATTGAGACTATTTCCAGGAAAACTAAAATACAGATGGTTAGGGCCATTTAAAGTAATTAAAGCCTATCATTACGAAACTTTTGTGATTAAAGATCCTTACACTGGAAAGATATTTAAAGTTAATGGGCATTGTTTGAAACACTATTAGGAAGGGCACATATCTCAATTTAAAGAAGTTTTAATGTTAAGTCAACCCAATTAAACAAAAGGTATGTCGGGCTGACGACATTAAACCAAACTCTTTATCGGAGGCAACCCATACTTATATGTTTATGTATTACTATTTAGTTATCAAGTGTCTTATATATTACTAGATAATAATCCTACACAATTACATTTATTATAAATAAAGCCTAATATTGGTATTGGAAGAAAATTTGAGATTTATTTGAACGAAAAAATAAAAAATCGCAAAAATTTGCCTATTGGCACCGACGGTGCCCAAGGAAATTGATCTCAGTGTCGGTAGCGCCCCTCGAGAGCGCTAGTGGCGCTGAGGATGGTTGGACGGTTCTTGCGAATTTTGGTAGACTTTAGCGAGATTTTGCTCCTTAATAAATGCCGGGAGGTGTTTTTAAAGTCCTAAAAGCTACCTAGAACACCTAGAAACTTCCTATTTTCGGATTCCATGGCTTCCAATTCTAGAAATACTTCAAGGTATGGAGTTTTTAATATAAGAAAGTTTATTAGTTTTGAAGTGCAGATATTATACGATAAAATTATTACGAGGAAGTGATTGATCAAGGAAAGAGGATTTGTTAATCATGAGTTGATCAATCCAAGTGCTCCAGTTGACAAGATCATTCTGCAAAGGCGATGGGAAGTTCTGTGTTACACTACTGCTGCAATTATTATACCTGTAGTGAAAGAGTTCTATGCCAATCTACATGGATTTACCCAAGGAGTTGTCTTCATTCGAGGTAAGGCTGTACCATTTACTCCTGCGAGGATTAATAATTGTATATGATAGAAAATATTCCAATATGTCATTATGCAAATTTCATTCCTACATGAGAGTTGATGTAAGATATTTATAATTTTCTGATGGATGAAAGTGATATGTGGGAAGTACAAGATGAAGAATATATTAGTTTTCCTACTTCATCACATAATCCAATTTTGAAACAATGGCATTTCTTTATTTGTGCAAAATTACTCCCTACTATGAAGATCAGTAGAGTCACCAAGGAGAGTACTATTTTAAACTACTGCATTCAAATGGCGAAACCTATTGATATAGGTTCAATTATATTTAAATCTATAATGGGAATCATTATGAATGGGCCAATTTATGGACTTGGGCATCCTTCAACAATTTTTCTCATTTGCAGTCAATCCTATGTGCCATATGAAAGTTGGGAAAAAATTTTACTACCATGAGAGCCTGTGATTCCTTTTGATGACCAGTACGTTGGTAATGGAAATGAAGCACTAAATGCTCTTATAGATCATTCTTCACATGCTTCATCTCCATTAATGCCACTAGTAGTTGGAAGTTTGCTTGCTTTAGAGAAGAAATTGAAGAACATTGAAAGAGAATTTTAGAGTATTATGAATGCAGTAGGAGATCTCAAGTACCTTTTTTATCACTTAGATTGGAGAATGAAAGAAAATTTTGATCACACTGGAACTTTTGAAGCAGGATTAGTTCGGATATCTAAAGAAAACGGGTGGATCGAAGAAAATTTGATAGATCAATTTCCGTACCGATCCTTTTACAACCTATATGTTCATTCTCAATCTATGGGAGATATTAGAGGAGGTGAAAGCACTAAAGATGAGGCTGAATGATTAAAGAACGTGAACTCCTTACTTGCTTAAAAATGTTTATGTGTTTTAGTGTAATTGTATGGACTTGGTTAGGTTTTATTTGGTTTGTTTAGAATTATGAACATTGATTATGTGTATAGTTTTGTGTCAGCGTTTAGTATTGTGACTTGATTTTGATGCTGATTTATTATTAGTTTGTTTAATATCTATGAATTTTTGAAATGTGTTCGTAAAAAAGTGTATTTTCATATATAAAAGACAGTTTGTTGTTATTTGTGAAATTGATTATTTCTTAATTGTATATTTATGAATTTAGATAAAAATTTGTGTTTAAAAATACTTAAACTTTTGAGAAAATTAAAAGGAAATTGAAAATTTGAAAAATCAAAATAGTGAATTTCGAGCCTTCAGCGCCGACGGCGCTGGCATTGGCGCCGATGGCTCCCTCAACCCTAGAGTAGCAAATTAACCTCATGATTTTCACCGTAAACCTCCATTTTTACCCCCCTTAAGTCACCTTCCACCTTCGGTTTTGCACTTATGGCTTGATTTTGGGCGGATTTGAGGCGATTTTGAGGCAAAAAAAAACTTTGGATTTCATCTTCTCTAGGTAAGAGCTACACTTTAAAGTAAAAATTTTTGGTTTTCACTAAAGAATTTTCTCACATTGACTAGATCTGAAATTTTGATTTTTTTTGAGAAATTTTGAGAAAATGCTTTGATGAAGTACTCTTACTTAGTGGATTTAAGTTTAAAGTAGTTTACATTTTGATTTTTGAAATTTTTGGGATTTATTCAGAATTTTTCAATTTTTTTTCTAGATTTGCCATGGCACCTTGATCGAGCAAAACAAAAGTAGAATATGACGAGCAGAGATTTGTTGGCTTTAGAGCTAGTGCTTGATTTCATAGTTTGCAAGAAAATAAAAAAGTAATTCAGGATCAAGGTTTTAAAAATCTAGGAGGAGAAGCTGAAAGATTGATTATCGCTCGGCAATGGGAAAAATTCTGTTATTTTACTACCGATGCGATTGTAGGATTGCAATGAACATTTATGCCAACCTTCTTGATGCTTTTGATGATTTTGTTTTTATTCAAGGAAAAAGGGTAGAGTTTACTCTAAGAAAAATTAATGAGTTTTATCGGTTAGAAGATGTGTATAGATGTCTATATCATTCTTTTTCTGCTCCAGATCAGTCTTTAGATGAAGTTATTTCTTTTATGACAAGTGAAAAAGGGTCTTGGAAAATAAAAAATAGAGTTAAAGTAAACTTTCCCCTTTCTACGTTAAATGTAGTATCTATTTTATTTCAGGGAGGATGATTCCAACGAATCATCATAATAAAGTGACCAAGGGTAGAGCCATCCTGAACTACTGTATTCAGCAAATGATGGATATAAATGTAGGCTCTATCATATATACGAACACTTGATCTATTTCTTTGGGAAAGACCACTGGTGGATTGGCGCGCCCTGCTCTGATTTACACACTCTATGAGCATGCAGGAGTTGATTTCAGACCTGATGAGGAGAGGATTGAGCCTCAGAGACTGATTGGGCTTGCCAACATCAATACTTATATGTCCCACGTTGATTGAAGATTTGGAAGAGAGGCCAGGGATATTCCTTATACTTCTAAAACCCCTAGTGAGCCTACTTCAAGCGACCCCAACAATAGGGAGTTGTTGGACCAGATGATGATTCAATAGAGAGATATTTTGAGGATGGATCATAGAATGCAGAATATGGAGGCTAGAAATGCTCACAGTGATGATCTGATTTGCCAGAAATTTGAATATGATGCTGCTTATGATGATGCCTTAGTGAGATATCTGAGGGGTGACCATACAGTTCAGTTCCCTATTCACCCTACTTATACTCCATATCAGCAGCAGAAATTAGATGCGATGAATAAGAAGATAGTGACTGGTGATCTATTTTGTTTGTTTGTTTAGGTTTGTACTTTGTGATTGTATTGTTTATGTTGTGAGGTTGTTGATACTTTGTTTGTTATGTTATGTTAAACTGTAATATGGAAAACTATTTTTAGAATTTAGTTTAGTTCTGTTATTATTTTCA
>JXCR01120980.1:0-12845 GCA_002079205.1 Phalaenopsis hybrid cultivar
TCTATGATTATTGACTACTAGGCATTTATCTCCCAAGTATTGTTGTGCTATGTGATTTTTTTTCCTTTTTTATTTGGCCTTTTTGGTTAGTAATAGCTGCAGTTTCTTATTTATTCCAAGTGATTCATGTGGCTCAAGAATGCTGCGGGATTTTTGGATCGCTAACTTCTGATTTCCTCCTATAACATGACTTGATTCGCTTATGGTTTCATCCTATAATGTGGATTGACAGGATACCATGACTTGATTGGCTTCTGTTTTTCTCCTATGACTCCTATAGTGCGACTTATTGGTTGTACCCGATCACTGTAGCTAGGTAGATTGGAAACTTGATGAAACTAGTTGAAAGTGACTAAAACAATAATTTTAAAATTAGAGACTTTCTTAAAAGCAAGAATTCAGGATAGATTGAAATGTATTATAATTAAATAGATCTTACAACAATAACAACAACAAGCCTTTACCCACTGAGTGGGGTCAGCTACATGAATCCTTTTTCTCCATTTTGCCCTATTGAGGGTCATATTTTCATTTAATTCAAAAAGATTAATATCATTTTTTATACAATATGCCCAAGTCTTTTTAGGTCTACCTCTGTCTTTCTTAACATAAGTAGAATCTAAAACATCCATTCTCCTAGCAAGATCATCAAATAGTCGACGTTTAATGTGACCAAGCTATCTAAGATGACTCTCTAATCTTGTCCACCACTGGAGCTACACCAACCCTATCACGGATATATTCATTTCACATTTTGTCTTCCAAGTGTCAAGCCACTCATCCACCTAAGCATCCTCATCTCAGCAACACTTAACTTTGTCTTATCCATCTTTTTTAAAGGCCAACATTCTGCATCATAGAGCATTATAGGTCTCACCACCATCTTCTAAAATTTTCTTTTCAATATAAGCGGTAATTTTCTATCACACAATAGGCCTGATGCATTTCTCCACTTCAACCAACCAACTTAAACTCCACTAATAACATCCCAATCTATATCACCACCTTTTTGAACAATAGACCCGAGATACCTAAAACGTTTTCAAGATTTGTATCTCTTGAAGTTTACTCATAAAGATTTATAAGAAAACAATAATAAATCTTCTCCAATAAAATTTCTTTCTTCAAAAGGTATCATTTGTATTAATTTTTCTAGTACATTCCAAAATTTTTCTTTTGAACTTATATCTAAAACTACTTGAGAAACATAAACACCTATAACATTAAAAATCTTAGTATCAACAACAATCTTTAGAGTTATATTTGAACTATATTATCTTTCAAACTCTTATCTTTAATTACATCTACACCATTTCTAGTGCGACTCATAATTGAATACCAAAGTTTAAAGCCTAATCTATCAATCTCCTTAATATTTTCTCCAAACCATTTAAATAGATCTTGATTATAAAAATTTTCTTATTTTTTGTCATTTATAGGCTATAAATAAGACACCTAGTATATATAAAATGGATTAGGCATTCAATATTGATATAAAATTACATGTTTTCCACTATCCTTATGTTTGTGCTGGTTTGTTGTGTCTTCATAAAGTATTTCACAGATATGGACAACTATTTTCAGGCGTGAGTCTTCTTGTATCAATGTGAAGCTTGATTTTGCCTTTGGGTATTGTACCATTGTGCTTGTTCTAGTTTATTTAAGCAACAATTTTGCATGTGTAAGTGCAATTTTATTAAGTATGATGCATGACTGATTTTCTTTCTAAAGTTTGCTAATATTTTATGTTTGGTCGCTCTTTTCTTTAGGATTTTTAGATTTGAGTGTGATCAACACTTTTACATCAAAAGCAACTATTTTTTGCTAAAGGTCAAAAGTTGATTAAAAAGTGAAATATTGCCAATTTCTAATTTCATTATGCATCTCATCCTAAAATGCATTAGCAAGCCCAGTGTACCATCATGCATCACACACATGCATGCATATAAAATATGAGTTGAAATTTTTTAATATTTCTAGTGTACTCCAAACTTCAATGTATTTAACTTGATTTTATTTTATGAACCTATAACCAGTACTATAAACTCCTATCTTTCCATCCCCTCGATGTGAACTCAAATCCAACATCTTACCAAACAATTCCACTCAAGTTTCCATAAATTAACTTACATATGGGGATTGTATAAATTAGTAATTGCAAAGATTCCAATGCTCAATTTCTTAAAGCCAATTTCTGGCAATGAGAAAAAAATGATGCAAATTTAAAAGTTCAAGTTCATTGGAAATGCAAATCATATGTATTCAATTTTTGCGAATTTCTAGTGTACTCGAAACCTCAATGTAATTAACTTCATTTTATGTTATGAACCTTCAGCTAATACTATAAATTACTCTATTTCCTTCCCTTGGTTGTGAATACAAATCCAACATCTTACCAAGCGAATATACTCCTCCATTTTACATAAATTAAATTCTACAAGGGATTGTATCTATTGCTAATTGCAATGATTCAAATGCTCAACTTCTCTAAGCCAAATTGTTTCAATTAGGCCAAAAAGATAAAAAAATAAAAAGTTCAAGTTCATTGGGATTGTCACATTTTTGTACTTTCATTGTGCATCTCATCCAAATTTGCATTAATAACATAAGCTATTAATCTTCTAGCATCACTTCTGCTCTCCATTCATTTTAAATTCATTCCAAATTGCTAAAACTTCTTTGAACCCTATCACTTCGCAATTCTTGTTCATTTGACTGCTTAAAGCTCAAAAATCAAAATTATCATTTGAATATTTAATCCAATTCCCATCTAAAAAAGTGTTTTAATCAGAAGAGTGGGTGTTGAGCTAACTAATCATTAATTATCAGCATTTTTTTTTTTTAATCATAAACTAATATGCCATCAAAGTTTTTGTGTATTAATAAAAAATTAGTTTCATCTTTCTCTTGTAGGATTATTTAATTTGATACAGAACAATATTGTAAAAGACAACATAGATGCTCGCATAAGCGCCTATCAAGATGAAGCAAGACCATACCACCTTGTTAACCTCCTAGATAGTCACCATCATTAAAATGTTGCAGGGGTAAGGCCTTTTTTATTTAAGATAGCTGAAGGAACAGCCTTGTGCTCATTGGCGACTAAAGTGCAAATAATACTTAACATTAAAAATGAGTTATCTTTCTATCATGATACTTAGACATTGAATGACGAGAAAAGGGAATAAGGAGTGGAGAAACATTGATGCGTTGTTGCGCAAATTGTTGGTGCAAAACCTTTACATTCTAGAATAGTAAACCTTGAGATTGAAAACAACGACTTGAAGAGGTAGATGAAAATAAAAAGATTTACATATCTAGTGACTAAGAACACATTGGAGAGGATGGTGATGAGAAAATATAATAGATAATCATCAAAATGAAATTATCCCTAGGCTATTCAAGAAAGAAATTTAAATACCATAAATATCCTTATCTAAAATAATGTACCAGTCAAGAATTTCAAAAATGGAATGCAAAACAGATAGAAAAAAACATGACTTTACTTGATCAAGTTCTAAATGTGATAACCACCACTTTATACGATTTAAAAATATTTAACAACAATAACAAGCCTTTATCCGACTAAGTGGGGTCGGCTACATGAATCCTTTTTCTCCACTGCGTCCTATTGAGCGTCATATTTTCATTTAATTCTAATAAATTAAGATCATATTTTATACAATATGCACAAGTTTTTTTAGGTTTACTTCTGCCTTCCTTAACATAAGACGAATCTAAAACATCTACTCTCCTAACCGGATCATCAGATCGTCGACGTTAATGTGACCAAACCATCTAAGGCGACTTTCTCTAATTTTTTTGGCCACTAGAGTGACACCAACCCTATCACGGATAGATTCATTTCACAATTTGTCTTTAAGTGTAAAGCAACTCATCCACCTAAGCATTTTCATCTCTGTAACACTTAACATAGTTTTATGCTTCTCTTTTAAAGGCTAAAATTCTATGACATAGAGCATTACAGGTCTCACCACCCATCTTATAAAATTTTCTTTTCAATCTAAGCGGTACTTTTCTATCACACAATAGGCTCAAAGCATTCCTCCACTTCAACCAACCAACTTGAATTCTACTAATAACATCCCAATATATATCACCATCACTTTAAACAATAGACCCAACATATCTAAAACGTTCCAATATTTTAATAATTTGATCACCCATAACTACAACTCTGTCAGTGGAGCTACTATTACTAAAATTACATTCCATGTATTCAGTTTTAGTTCTACTCAAACGAAGGTCTTTAGACTCCAAAGTAGACCTCCATAATTCAAGTTTTTGTTGAGTTTTTTCTCTAGTCTTATTCATAGAAAGGATATCATCAGTGAAAAGCATACACCCAGATACATCATCTTGTAAATATCCGGTAAAAGCATACATAACTAAAGAAAAAAGATATGGGCTTAAAGTCGACGCCTGATGTAATCCAACTGAAATAAAAAAATATTTGGTCAATCCTCCTTCTGTTCGAACACAAGTATCAGCTCTAGCATACATATCTTTAATGACTTGAATATAAGTCGTATCAACACATTTCTTCTCTAGAACTCTCCAGAGGATATCTCTTGGAACCTTATCGTAAGTTTTTTTCTAAATAAAAAAAAATCATATGAAGATCCTCCTTGCTCTCTCTGTACTTCTCCATCAAAGCTCTTATTAAATGTATAGCTTCTATAGTAGACCTGCCCGGCATAAATCTAAACTGATTTATGACAAATCTTTGAAATATGTCTTAACCTACGTTCATCTACCCTCTCCCATAATTTTAAAGTATGACACGTCAACTTAATTCCTCTATAATTTGCACATTCTTGTGCATCCCCTTTAATCTTAAAAATGGGTACCAAAATACTATTCCTCCACTGCTCAGGCATATTTTTAGTTTTTAAATAATATTAAAGAGTTTAGTAAGCCATGAAACTCTCAAATTTCCTAAATATTTCCACACTTCAATTGGAATATCATCAGGTCCTACAGACTTTCCATGTTTGGTTTTCTTTAAATTCTCCTCAACTTCTTTTTTACTAATGCGGCGGTAAAAATGAAACATTTTATTATTATTAACAATATTAAGATCATTAAAGTTGATNATATCATTAGGTCCTACAGACTTTCCATGTTTGGTTTTCTTTAAATTCTCCTCAACTTCTTTTTTTACTAATGCGGCGGTAAAAATGAAACATTTTATTATTATTAACAATATTAAGATCATTAAAGTTGATCCTCTTTTCAGAAACTTCATCGAAAAGTTTATCAAAATAACTCACCCACCCAAGTTGAATATTTTTTTCTAAGAAATGTATTTTTTGATTTTCATCTTTATTACACTTTACAAGAGTTAAATTTTTTGTTTTTCTTTTCTCTTTATTTGGATAATTTATACATATATTTTTTACTCTTTTTAGTATCTAATCTGTTATAAAGATCACTAAAAGCCGATTTTTTAGCGTCACAAATAGATCTCTTAGAATGCCTACATGTCATTTTATTTTTTTTCTGAATTCTCTAAACTTTTACATTTAAACCAATTTTTATAACATAATTTTTTACATTTTATATTTTCTTGCACATTATTATTCCACCACCAACAGTTTTTATTATAGAAATTTTTCGTTCAGATTCTCCAAATATAATTTTTGCCACTTGTTTAATAGTATTTGTTACCTTATCCCACATAGAATTTGCTTCTTCATGAATATCTCAAATCTTAAANATAATCTGTTATAAAGATCACTAAAAGCCGATTTTTTAGCGTCACAAATAGATCTCTTATGAATGCCTACATGTCATTTTATTTTTTTTCTGAATTCTCTAAACTTTTACATTTAAACCAATTTTTATAACATAATTTTTTACATTTTATATTTTCTTGCACATTATTATTCCACCACCAACAGTTTTTATTATAGAAATTTTTCGTTCAGATTCTCCAAATATAATTTTTGCCACTTGTTTAATAGTATTTGTTACCTTATCCCACATAGAATTTGCTTCTTCATGAATATCTCAAATCTTAAAATCTTGAAGTTTACTCATAGAAATATTTTTATTTGTATATTTTAGGTACCCATCTAATTCTATGACAACGATTTTCAGTAATCTTTATTTTACAACTCTTCATTTTAAAATCCAGAACTAATAATCAATGTTGAGTACTTAAATTCTCACTTGGAATGACCTTATAATATTTACATTCTCGACAATCTCTTCTTCTCATAAGAAAATAATCAATTTTTTTTATTAGATCCATTCTTATAAGAAATAATATGTTCATTTCTTTTCTTGAACAAAGTATTAGAAATAACAAAAATCATAAGCTAACGCAAAATTTAATATGGCTCTATCTTCTTCATTAATCACTCTAAAATCATAGCCACCACAAATATTTCTAAAATCTTCTACCACTATACCGACATGTTCAATTAAATCTCCTCCAATAAAATTTTTTTTCTTCAAGAGGTATCTTTTGTATTAATTCTTCTAGGTCATTCAAAAATTTTTCATTAGAACCTATATCTAAACCAGCACTTATAATATTAAAAATCTTAGTANTTTGAACAAAGTATTAGAAATAACAAAAATCATAAGCTAACGCAAAATTTAATATGGTTCTATCTTCTTCATTAATCACTCTAAAATCATAGTCACCACAAATATTTCTAAAATCTTCTGCCACTATACCGACATGTTCAATTAAATCTCCTCCAATAAAATTTTTTTTCTTCAAGAGGCATCTTTTGTATTAATTCATCTAGGTCATTCAAAAATTTTTCATTAGAACCTATATCTAAACCAGCACTTATAATATTAAAAATCTTAGTATCAACAACAATCTTAAGAGCTATAATACTATCTCCAATTCTATTAATTTTTACAACATTATCTTTTAACCTCTTATCTATAATTATACATACAACATTCTCAATGCGACTCTTGCCTGAATACCAAAGTTTAAAACATAAGCTATCATTTTCTTAGCATTTTCCCCAACTCATTTAGCTTATTGAATAGATAAAGATATTTATTTTTCTATGAATCATAATATCCATTAATTCCATTAGTTTTCATGTGACAGTACTTATATTCCAAAACCTTATCCTAAAATTAGTTTAATGGACTAACTTTTTTACCCACATTCATCCGTAATGTGGGAACCCTTGCTTATTTAACACTACACTCGGGCGCCGTTGTAGTGGCCCTTGCACACTTTTCACTGTATTCAGGTCATACCGTGTGTCAGTTCCAAGGGATGCCCTAACATTTACACAATGATCAAAAGGATTCATGTCATGAATTTTTGATAAAATTTATGTTGATTGTCGACAACCTGATGCAACTCTCCACTTTTCACATCCGAGAATTGGGACAAGGCAATGGCAGTGTTTAAAAATATTTAACAAACTTGAAAAATAGTTTATTAAGTGATCATATCTATTTCTTTTTTAATCTTTGGCTTTGCTTGAGTGCATGGTTGGGATGTTCCCTCAGAAATTGGGCAGCCATATCTCCATGAGTGAGCACTTTTAATAACATTGGTATGGAACTATGATATTCTATCATCTTGAAACTTTATATTAATTATGTCATTCCATATAATTTGTTGTCCTTGTTCTAAAAGAAACCAAAAAAGATTATTATGAATACTCAAGGTCTATGATCTAGCTGAAATACCATTCTTAGTACAAAATTAGAGATGTAGCAATGTCTGTTATTCTTCCCTCTACTCTCTAAAATATGTTTTGTTCCCGTCAAATATGCTCATAATTACAGCACAGCATAAGTTTCTATGCAGTATAGACCTTAAGGATATGGCTTCAGATCTGACAGGGCTCCTACCTCTTCATAAATTTTCTGCAGTTGGTTGAAGTTTAGCAATCAGATTTGAGCATACAGTTTAGGTCATGTTGAAACCGCCCTTTCAAAGGCAAAAATCAGCAAAAAATGTGTCATCTATTAAACTAGAACAGAGTCGTATCCTCTGTGGAATAATTGAAGATAGAAATATTTGCATTTGATCCAACATAACATTCAAATGCTACATAGAAAATGAGTCAGACTAATAAAATGTAGTGAAATATAACTCAAATGAACATAATGTGATTGAGGTAAAACCTGAAAATCAAATGCCAGATATGGCAGAGCAGATCAGATTAAAAGGAGAAATGAAACTAACTACAATACCACATGTAAAAAATAAGCAGATAACTACAACAAACAATAATCATGCATACTAAAAGAACATCTTTATCTAATACAGATGAAGAAAAATCCCTAAATTCAATAGATGAATCTATCAATAGAAGCAAAGCAAAAGATTTTCAATATTTCAAACCTCTTTTTGTTCCCCTGGAGGATTTGAGTAAAAGACTGAACCTTCTAACAATCAACTTCCAAAGGGAAACAGGTCCAACTAGCGAATCACTTGACCGCCGAGCAGTTCCTGTTCCAATGAAAGCAAATTACTTGTGGTTTCTGATAATTTTGGCCATCCACGTGAAGTTACGTTGTTTCAGATTCAGGGAGAAAGGATAGAGAACAGGAGGACAAATAATAGTGCATCGATCATAACCCTTGGGTGTTGGAACACATATCAACAATCAAACCAATACCTAATGAGTAATGTTATTCCCCATGTAGAACAGACATTAAATTACCTATAAGGATATTAGGCACAGTGGTTGGATACAAATGTTTCTTCAGCAGGATAGATTTGAAGCATATACTTTAGGATCTATTATTTTATTATTTCACCAAAAAAATAAAGTGGGAGTTAGTTACATAGAACCTAAAACTGTTCAACTTATATATTTCACACCCAAAATTCGTTATTGAATAATAAAAGAACTAAAATATTATAATAAAATAAAAAATAGAATCTCCCATAAACTCTTGAATGTCATCATCTTTATCTAGCACGCAGGGTGAAACACGCCTTTTTTTTCAAATGGACAAACTTATTATATAAATGAATTAATTTTTCAAAAAATAAAATGAATAGCACATAAATTAAAAACAAAGCCTTGTATTTCATTATTACTGATGAATTGAACAATATTACAAGTTTTTCAATCTATTTGCATTTTTGTATAATGTTGCATTTGAGCTTCACTCAGAATTAAATCAAAGACTTATTTCTCAATGTACGGTACAAGACAGTCATTAAGTCAATTATCACTCATTCGAATGTGCAATTGATATTTGGCAATCTTCAAGGTAAAAAATACTCTTTCAACTGTAGTAGTAGCGACTAGTAAAACTAATGTTCGGATAATAAGTTTATAAAATAAAGGATACACACCATCCTTATTTGTCTTATATAACTATTTTTCAAGATTTGCAAGTTCACCTAAAGATTAAAAATCAACACTGTTATGCATGTTAAAAACATAAATGGATAACTAATACTCAAGAGTCATAAGCTCAATAACGAAAAAAAAATAACTTGAATATAACTTTGTAAAGCGAATCAGCTTTATGTTAACAAAAACAGATAATGAATTACTTGGGTTTAGGTAGGCCCTAAAAAAATAATAACTCAATATTTACTTCAGATAAACGATTATTCAACTAATTAAATTTCAAGACAATCACTGTGTAAAATAATGGAACAAAATAATAATATAAATTCATTATTTTTCACCTCTAAACATTGACCGCCTTTTGGAATATCAAATTTAAAAATATTACAGAAATGAAATGCTTCTAATAACAATCTCATTTATTCTCTCACCATCTGTAATTGATGTTTGGATAATTACACCAATTTTATTACATTCTCAATGAACAAATCTTTTGTTTATAAAAATTGTGATATATCATTTATAATATCTAAAATATCAATCATTAAATGCACTGTAAATAGAAAGGCAAACGAATCGACTTGCAACGATTAAAATGCCAATTTTAACTGATTGTCAATCATGTATCTGTTCCTCCTTAATTATCACAAATACTTCAAGTATGAATGTACACATTTTTATAAGTTTAATTACAATATAAAATTGTGAATTGCAATGGTGTCAATAATATTTCTGGATTCAACCTATACTCATTAATTAAATCTCCGGTCTTAAGATGCAAAAATATTTTTTTTATTGATTGATTTTAATATCATCACTTCTCTTACAGAAAACTAATACATTTAAAATTCTTAAAGTAAACTCACAAAAATAATTACTCAGAGGTTGTTTGAGATCACTTTTATTTTTTTGCTTTATATTTTTTGTTTTTATTTTATTTTGTTTATGTTTTGAATTAATATAAAATATGTTTGATTAAGATATTATTGTTTTTGAAACACTCAAAGCACCTAGAAGTTTATTTCAGTATTTCTAAAAGCAAAGAAAAAGATAAAAATAAAAATAAAAATAAAAAATAAAATTGGCCCCAAACCAATGACCCCAAACCAAACCTTAAGAATTATTTTTTGCTACAACCGCTAAACATAATTGAAATTGATGAGTAAAATAATGCATATAATATATTTGAGAAATAAGATTAAGAATAAGTGTTTTCAAACCATTAAACTTGTTTAGTACCAATAATTTTTTTAATAATTTATCATTTTCTATCAACATAACTTATTGCAGCAAATTGTTGTTCTTTAATTAATATATCATAAGACTCATTCACTCTAACAGACAAATATAAATGACTTTTATCTGTCAAGATAAAAACTAAGGTCCTATTTAGGACAGCTTTTTAGGTGCTTTCAGTTTTAGAAAGCATCAAGGTTGGCATTTGGAGTTGCTTTTTTACGGCATTCCAGGAATTGTGTCAAAGGAACGAAGTTTTGAGAACAGAGGGTTAGAGTTGCTGTCCAGTTCGAGTTACCCAACGTATTTGAAAAAGGACACTGCCCCTAGTCAATTTGTGAAATTACTCGCCTATAACCCGATCCACACATCCACGAAAGAAATATCGTAGGGCCTTTCTTCTCCGTCGCCGGCCGAAGCTTGGTGTTGCATTATCTTTCTCATTATTCTTTTTGCCTTTGATTCTTTTCTTCAAATGGATTTTAACTTTGTTTTCCTTAAGTTGAAATTGATTTGAAGATTTTTAGAAAACTTTTGTATGCATCTATGTAATGCTTGCATCATTTGCTAATCGGTTGATTTATGTGTTCTATCAACCAATCTATATGAGTAGAATGTAGAAGCTCTTCAAAGTTTGGGGTTTTTCCTTCCTTGTTGTTGGTCCAAGCTCTATGCACGATTTTTTTTTCTTGGTCGCATTGAGTGCAATTCATGCCATAGTTTTGGATATTATGGGTAGACGCTTTTTTTCCCCTTTCGAAATGTTGTTCTTCGTTGAGAGTATCAATTATTGTTTAGGGTTTGGTTTTGGTGTGCGTGTTATGGTTTTGATGAGCATCGCTTGTGGTTTTGGTGAGGATCCCACATACATACCAATTGAAGCATGCGAACATCGAACAGAACAATCAATAATGGAGAATAATTTGATAGTGGATGATTTTGAGATATTCGATGGGGAGGGTGTTCAGGAGATGATTCAATTGAGGTAATAAATCACAGATGCTTTACTGAATGCTTCAAATATTTATAATTGATCATTTGAGGAAACAAAAAACAGATGAAAAAAGGTTTTTGTGAGAAATATTTGGAGTGTCTTTTGGTATGAATTTTGATTTTTATTGAGTTGTGTTTAAAGATTATTGGTTGATGCATATTTTTCTTAAGTTATATGGTGATGGTTTTTTCTTACAAAATATGTGTGAATGATATTATTATACACATCTATGTATGTGTTGGCTATATTTTTCTGAAGTCCGAGAAGTTAAGTGATTTCATTTATAGTTTTCAGTGTTTTGTGGTTTATGTGAACAATTGCTTTTTATTTTCTTGAGGTTTATGGTTAGTCATATGACATTAGTGGTTATTTTAGATCATCATTACGCTGCTTTGCTTTTCGACATATATGAGTTTGATAATAAACGCTTAAAGGCAACCAAGTATCATTTTTATGCATTTTTTTATGTTGACTCTAAGCCTTTAATTTTTTTTTACTTGCTCTACCACACATAAAGTCAAATTTCTCAATTAAACATTAAATATTACATTCTCATGAAATATGAGTTCAAGGATTTCAAATGCTTTTAAAGTTCGGTATCAAAACTATGGTATGCAATATTATGAGCATACTTCAAGACGAGAAAGTAGCTATGGGAGAAGATTCTATAAGTGTCCCAGAAATAAAACACTTCGTGATTGTAAAATTTTTTCGATGGGCTGATGATAGTGAAAAATTCACTTCAAATAGTGATTATGTATGGAGAAAAGATTTGGAAAAATAACTTGAATGTTTGGGCAAGAAAGATAATGTTATCATAGTATAAATTNTCTCATGAAATATGAGTTCAAGGATTTCACATGCTTTTAAAGTTCGGTATCAAAACTATGGTATGCAATATTATGAGCATACTTCAAGACGAGAAAGTAGCTATGGGAGAAGATTCTATAAGTGTCCCAGAAATAAAACACGTCGTGATTGTAAAATTTTTTCGATGGGCTGATGATAGTGAAAAATTCACTTCAAACAGTGATTATGTATGGAGAAAAGATTTGGAAAAATAACTTGAATGTTTGGGCAAGAAAGATAATGTTATCATAGTATAAATTGTTGTTATTACAATCTTTATTATCATGTAATTATATGTTAGGTGATGTATTAAACTTGATGTAGTATTACAAAAGAATTTTTGAATTCTTTTTCAAGTGTTAAAATTTATTTATATTATTTTGTTAGAATTATTACTAAAACTACAGACTTACAACTAACACATATCCATAAGGTCATTA
>JXCR01120983.1:5305-17634 GCA_002079205.1 Phalaenopsis hybrid cultivar
TGAGAGAAATTAATCACAAAAATTTTCAAAAAATGAAAAAAAAAACAATGGATCAAGAATTCATGCACAAAATTGGCATTAAGCTTGATCGGTCAAGCGAAGCCAAGCCCCTCCCTGGGGCCCTCTTGATGTGTGAGAAAAAAGGAACTTCATGAGTGACTTTTCTTGAGATGAGATAGGTTTGTTTTAAAAAAAAATTCCCTTATGTTGTGTCATAATTTATTTAAATCCATGATTAATATTTTCTAGGAGTGCAAGGCCCTACGGTTAATTAAATCTTTCACTGCAACAAGATCACTCTCAATTAAGAATACTATATAAGTTCAAGTTACGTATTTTAGGTTTAAAGCTCATCGGTGGTGAGTTTGGAGGAATGGAGCTAGATCCAATCAGTGTCGAGTTTATCAGTATACCCATCCTGCCAACATTATATTCAGGAAATCTGATTAGCTACTATGGATAATCTTCTCTCAAGTATCTCTAGTAGACGGGTGAAAATTTAAATGTGTGTAGATGATGCGCTCTCATGATTGACATCAATATGTTTACTACTAGAGTGCTAGTCATACCAATCTTACTTAGCAGGTCAAAAGACAAAACATGGCCACTTATAACCCAGAGATGTTGAACATGGCCGACAGAAGTTCAAAATAATGACACGATTGTAATATGTATATAAGTTTCAGCTCGACTAAAAATATGTCTATAACACATAAGATTTGATTAGTGGGCTTGTTTGCATAGAAGTTGGCCAGAATTTAATTGCGGTTTGGGTTTACATCTATTGGAAGCCCATAAGTGGGCCAAGTTAACTTTTTATCACAAATTCAGCCTAGGTTTTAGCTTTATGACCTCGGGAAGGCCCAAACTAGTTGTGATGATGCTTATAAGGAACACAAGTTAAAGGTTTAGTATTGTTATATTGTTATTACTTTCTTTATAAGGCAAAGGAATAATTTTGTATTTTTGAGATTGCATATAAGTACACGTATATGATATTAGAAATTTTGTGATGGCCGATTTTATTAAGATTTTATTTCGAGCCATTTAATTTGATTAATTGTCCTTAGGCCTGATAAAGATTGTTGCTTGACTTGGAATCAATTGTAATGTTAATTCNCCCAATCCAAAGCCATTGAGGAATGTACCAAAATTTAAGGCAAAACCGTGTAAAGACGAGATTTAAGAACCTGCAGAATTTTAAGTTATCATTTTTTTGACGAAAAATGATATTTAAGATTCTGCAGGATTTTAAGTTACGATTATTGTAGTTTGGCGGGCAGAAAGAGGAGAAATAAGGGAGTTTTGGAGGTCTCTATACGCCGCAATCTCGCAAGTGCTATAAGAGCGAGGAAGGAGGAGAAAGATGGGAGCTGCATAGGTCTTTGTACACCGCGACCTCATCGTTGCGCTAGGAGCGAGCTGAAAAAAGGAGAAACATGGGCATTTCAGAGTTCTTTGTACTTCGCAATGCCATCATCGTCGTCCAGGGTGTTGAGGANCTTAAAAGGGTAATTAGGAGATTTATCGTAATTTAATCAACGAATTATATGCATATTAATTAAGTGTTAATAGTAGATGTACTTGAAATTAGGACGCAATTGAAGGGAGAAACCGTTTCAAGATAGAGGAGCGAATCACTTTAAAAGATAAGATATGTTTTAATCAAATATAAAGTTTAATTTACTTAATTTAAAATTAATATTTAATAAAATATTAATTTATAACAATAATTAAAATTAAAGAACATTTGAACCTAGAAGATCAAAAGTTAGGGAAGGTGAGAAAAAAAACAAAGTAAGGTGAGCGATTATTTTCTTATATGAATTAAATTAATATTTATTTAATAGAGAATTTCTTTAATGTTTAAACAGTTATTTTTATAATTATATGGATATTGTGAGCTTGAGAATTAAAGGAAATGAAATGGGGAAAAAAATGATTGTTCAATGTTTTTAAATGGAGGCACTTAAAGAAAATGAAATCTAAATAATTAAGTCAACCAAGATTACCCACTAATGATACTGGAAGGAGATACGATGTACCCATGCACATAAAGAAAATGTAAATAATAAAAGTGTACTTTCAAGCGTAAATTTTTTAGGTTGCATACAGGTATAATTTTGAGGGTATATTCGGATATGACGGTAATCGTGATATGAATTTTTAAAAAGATAAAAAAAAAAGTAAATATTGAAATTAAAACGGGAAGAGTTAAATTTAAAATGAAAGCTTACAGTTTGAATAAGTAATTAACTATATTTTTTTTCATCATTCGTGCATAGTATTTGCATATAAATTTAAAACATATTAAGATTATAATTGTTCACTAAGTTATAGAAAACTTATAGTTAAATTTAATTATTTCTTTCATAAAAAGAAAAATTATAGATTGATATATCCAATATGAGAAATTTAGTTTACATGAGAATGGCAACTACTAATATGTATTATGATTGTAGTTTCTTTGTATTTTTTTCTTCTAGGAAGTGATACATTGTTATGTACCAGCTTGAGATGTTGTCCACAGACTATATATTTATGTTTTGATGTTTTGATTTTTGTATGTTATACTTTATGGTTTCTTAGTAGCTCTTTTATCTATAAGTTCCTAAAAATCTGTTGAAAATAAATTAAATGTTCGTACCATCTTTCCATATCCCCTTCCGCATCCTCCCACATCACTCCTGCCCGCCCCTTCCCTGTTGCAGCCGACTAGAACAACCTCTTTTTGTTGTTTTGTGCAGTAGCTACTTTCCAGCCACCTTCCCCACCCAATGGTTGTTGTTCCAGCCACCCATATCTGTTTTCATTGCGGCGTCACTGCTGTTCCCGACCAAGAAGAACACTTCTCTGCAGCCTTGTCTGCTGTTCCAGCCATTCTGAACCACTTCCCTACCACCTAGCCACTGTCCCAGCCCTTCCCACCTGCTGCTATCGCTATCCAGCCCTCCATCTTTGCTGCCGCTGCTTTCCCAGCCCTCCATCTTTGCCGCCATCATACTGGACAGCTGTGCAACGTCGATAACTAATGCATACTTGCTGTCCAGTATCCAGGAAGTAGTGTTTTCTACTTGTCAACCATCTCGCCCACCATCCCACCATCTTCCAAACCCTCGCCGATCACCAACACCACTCCGAGATTCACCCCAGCCATATGCCGTGAGTCGTGTAGTTGTTATTTCTTATTTCAGCGCATTGTGTGCTATGTTTGTTGTGTTTTTCCTTTCAAGTATGTTGATTGTAGCAATTTATTTGCTTTCATTAATAATGTGTTTTTTTCTATTGTGGTTTGAGTTAAATCTACTATTAACACTTAAATAATATGGAAATCCATACCCCATCATCCCTCCACATGTACTTCCCAACTACAGATACAATTTCCGACAAATTCAAAAAACAGAATCCCTGTTTTTATTATTAATTTTGATGCGGTTCAATCAACATCATGTAAGCATATATTACCTAAGAACCGACTAATTTAATGTACCAACCAAAACCAATTCCCGCATCCCATTTCTTCAAGCAAATTACGCTTCCAACACTATATCATGAATATGAATCAAACAGGAATATGGATATCCAAAACAACTAAAGAACATCCGCCACCAGTATTGTCAGAGATAAACAATTCAACCTTATGCATGAGTGAGTCAAATATGAGCAAACTCTCTGTTCAACCTAAGTTCAAACCACAAATTTGCACCTTCAATTCTTCATAGAGGCTGTGTAACGGACTTATTATGTACTCAAGCCTGAACCGAATACAAAACACAATTGAACTGAATATGACCAAGTATTGAGTCATCGTATGCAGATACAACTAATGCTGAAATAAATTAAGAAAAAAAAAACGAGTGATTTTAATCTGTAATCAAACCGAACATAATAAAGATGTTCCGTTTTCATGTTCTAACTATTTCAAAAACAAGCTCATATCCCTTATAGTTCATTGATGGCTATGATAAAATTTACCAAAGCATATTGAAACAATAAAATATAAAATGCTTTTTGACTTCCTTAGTTTGAACAAAAACCTGTGACAGGCAACATACCTGAATCACAATTTAGAGGGCTATCAGGCTCTGGATGAGCCATCAAGGCAATTATAGCTCTGCAAACAGACTGAAGAGTCCACGCAGGACTCCAAGCATTCTTCAGTATGTCAAGGCAGATCTCCCCTGTCTGCACAGAAAAAAAAAATTACATCCAAAAGAGTTAAACACCACATAATTATGTCAAGTGAACATTTGATTGAGAAAAGAGCACATGTAAATATGAATAGCTTAGAAAGCTCAAAGCGTCTTTTTTGGCGGAGGATATCGTACACCAAGTAATTGTTGGCTCCATAGAAGAGGACATACGGATGAAATGCTTTGCCCGTGGGGCTCTAATAACCATTGAGAATGTGGGCCATGTTATTGCTAGATGCAAAATTCTCATTGAAGTTAAATGCAAAGTGCGGCAATGGGGAATCAATATCCCATTTTACAGCAATCTAGAAGAAGTGATAGAAGGCATTAATAAATAGGATGGTGACAAGAATAGGCTCATATTCATTCACTGCAAGATCGTATACCAATGTTCGCGGGCTATGAATGCCAAGAAACATGGAAGAATGCACGGCACAGCAACTATTTTGGCCTCTACTGCTCTTGAGGCTCTCACCTCAAACCACAACCTTCAACTCGCGGAGCAATGGGACATTCAGTCTGACCGACCGTTGCAAACCCTTTATTGGTGTCCCCACGGATGGCTTAAAATCAACGTGGATGGGGCATTACTTCCATCTCACGGGTGGTATTGGCTTGGCAATTCTCGATGAAAAGGGCAAACTCTTTATGGCACTAGGAAACTCTATTGAACAGTGGCACAACGCTTAGGTGGAACTCAAGGCAATCCATTCCATCAAACATTTCGTTGAACCATGGATGTCTGAAGTTAATCGAAGGTGACAACAAAAACATCATTTCCTCTCAAACAGCAAGATCGGGGAGCTTGTGGAGAGGAAGGACATGGGATTCTAAAGATTTCACCATCTGAATGTGTTTAGGCAGGTTCTGTTCCAACACATAAATAAGAAAAGAAACATGATGGCACATAATTGTGCCCTTAGGGCCATACACGAAAGTCTTCTTATTAGAAACATAGATAGTTCTCGTTTTTTTCTTCATTTTTATTGATTTTGACCAAGCCCGCATTTCTGATGGCTGGGTTCTTTTGATTTGTATCGTTTGTACATCCTTTATTTTGATTAATTTGATGCACACCTTCAAGAAAAACATAGGAGGCAAAATCGTTTACACTTTGAATTTTTACCAGATAATTCATTGAATTTGTCAATACTGAGAATCAAGACCCCAATTTTTTATGAGGTACATGTTCTAACGATATTTTACTATTCCATAGTGCTAAATTTCTGCTCCAATCATAGCAAAAGACTAAAAGCAATAGGAAACTCTATTGAACATGGATCAAGGGTTTGTACCACTGGATCTATTTATTTGACCCCCTCGAATAACAAAAACTTAAGGCACATCAATCGAGGTTTTGCACTGTTAGATTTATCTCTCTACAACCCTAATAATTTTTTTCTTCTTTTTTTTAGTTTATTCTCGTCTATAATGCCTCTAGGAGTCATATATATACCTCCCCTCTTGTACAAAGAGGAAAATAAGATTCTTAAGAACTTTCTCCCATTACTTATTTTCTACATGATACCAGAAAGATGTTAGGGTATTCCTTCAACCTTATTTCTATTATCTAAGGTTAGAGTTTTTAATTACAACCTTATCCCTCTTGTCGAATTTTCCCTTCTATTCATTATGTCGGGCTAAATAGGACACAATGGAGAAAAAGGATTCATGTAGCCATACCCACGTAGTGCGATGAAGGCTTTGTTGTTGTTGTTGTTGTTGTCGTCGTCATTATGTCGGGCTTCTTTAACGTCCCTCTAAAGGAATTGATCATGATTAACAATGAAAATCAGAACAAATGAGAACTCTATTTATTTCAGATATCTTATCGCTTGAATGAGAATAATTACCTTAAATGGTCCCAAATTGTGAAGGCTTTTCTAAAGAGAGAAAAAAATCCAACGCCTTATGGATCTATTTCCAGAGCCAAAAGAACCAAAGTTTTAATTTTGTGAAGAAACTGATTCCATATTCGTAACATGGTTGTTGAACATCATGCTACTAAATATCAGTGGACCTTTTATGTTTCTCTCTACCTCAAAAGAGGTTTGGGATGCAATTAAAGAAACATACTCAAAGGTGAAAGATGCTACAATTATATACAAAATCAAGATAAAGCTCACCACTATCAAACAAGGTAGCCTTCTTGTCATTGAACACTCACCATGAAGGTTTACTAGTAAGAGACAAACAACTACCAAAACCTCAAGAAGTCCTGCTATAAGGACAAATTTGAATCCAAATCTTAGCAGAAAAAATTTTCCTTCCCTAAATGAAGTATTCTCTCTCCTTTTAGCAAAAGAAGAAAGAATAAGAGTGATGATCACCAGTCCAACTCTCAATACATCTACCATTTACAATTTCTGAATCCCAAAGTAACGGACTTCCTGTCATAGAACCTTCTTCAAAAAAACAACATCATTTTTTCAAAAGAAATCTCTAATGCAACTACTGCAAAAAGAAAGGACACGCTAAAGACACATTTTGAAAATTTCACGAAAAATCCCAAGGTCATGGAAGAAATAAAGGAGAAATAAAAAAGGTCAGACCTATTTAGTAAAGTCAAGACAAAATTAAGAAGAAATCAACATATTAAAGAATTTGCTCAATTCTTTAGAAATATCATTTGAATCTTATTCTCATACTCACAATAGTATCATTTCTAATTCTTATGCTCTTAATGCCTCTAATAGTTTTTCTTATTCATGAATCCAAGATCTAGGGGCCATCCACAAATACAATTCTTGTCAATATATTTCAAATTTATAGGCTCTGTCCAAACAACAGAAAAATAAGAATCGTTGATGGATTTTTAAAAGATATTACAAAACATGGAGATATTTTAATTTCTCTCAACTTAACCCTCAATAACGTATTAGAAGTCGCAAACTTTGCAGTTAATATATTATCTTTTCACAAATTTATCAAAAGCCAAAAGCCACAGCTACAATATTATATATTTTTACTAACTATTATGTTTTCAGGATCTCAATATAGAGAAGATGATTAGCATGATAATGAAAAATATTGGTTATACATTGAAAATCAAAGTCAACTATCATACTCCTTCACCTTTCATACTACCGACAACATTTAAACCTGTCATTATATTTTAGGACAACATTTTCCTTTAAAAAGATTTAATGTACGTTTCCTTCATATTTCATTAATACAAACATTAAAGACTTTCATTGTAAAACTTATGAAATTATCATAATATCATTGTGTTCCCTTTCCTAAAAGTAACTCTAAATCTTTTAGTGTTTTTATAATAATTCATTATGAGATAAAATTCATAATATCACTGGAGCCACTGATTTTGCTATATTTATTGATGACTGCACTCGAATGATATAGATATATTTAATTAAACAAAATATGATAGTAGCACTATACACTCGGCTCGTTTACAGCCCTAATTATACTTGCTCCAACTAGTTGGCACCACATACACATTCAATATTTTGGAACTTAAATAAGTCAAGAATTGATATAAGAAAAAATAAATTTTGGGTAACAAGACAAACTTAAATTTAGAAAGTATAGGTTAAACCATTGCATTTTTCCAAAATGACGACACTTAAACAAAGCTTTCCTAGAAAACGAGGCATCAATAAAATTAGGAAAATTTTAAAATATTTAAAATGTCAGTTTGAGGTCTTATGATGCAAGGCAAATCAAGGTCTTAAGAATTTCTAAGAAGATACGAGGCTTACGGATATAAAATCAGCAAGAGAAAATAGATGCGCGAAAAAAAGCATTCAAAAAACCATGAGGAAACAAACTAATAAACACAAACATATACTTCACATTTAAAAGAATTACTGCAAAAAAAAAAAAAGAATTTGAATCCATATGAAAATTATAGGAGATTTTTTAGATTTGACTGATATTAAGAAAGGCAAAGCTAGACTAAAAAACATTTAGGCATATTGTATGAGAAAGGTTCTTAATCTATTAGATTTAAATGAAAATATGATACTCAATAGGACAGAATGGAGAAAAAAGATTCATGTAGCCGACCCCACTCAGTGGGATAAAAGCTTGTTGTTGTTGTATGGAAATTATGGAAGATATCTTGAGAGAAATTAATCACAAAAATTTTCAAAAATTGAAAAAAAAAACAATGGATCAAGAATTCATGCACAAAATTGGCATTAAGCTTGATCGGTCAAGAGAAGCCAAGCCCCTCCTTGGGGCCCGCTTGATGTGTGAGAAAAAAATAACTTCATGAGTGACTTTTCTTGAGATGAGATAGGTTTGTTTTAAAAAAAAATTCCCTTATGTTGTGTCATAATTTATTTAAATCCATGATTAATATTTTCTAGGAGTGCAAGGCCCTACGGTTAATTAAATCTTTCACTGCAACAAGATCACTCTCAATTAAGAATACTATATAAGTTCAAGTTACGTATTTTAGGTTTAAAGCTCATCGGTGGTGAGTTTGGAGGAATGGAGCTAGATCCAATCAGTGTCGAGTTTATCAGTATACCCATCCTGCCAACATTATATTCAGGAAATTTGATTAGCTACTATGGATAATCTTCTCTCAAGTATCTCTAGTAGACGGGTGAAAATTTAAATGTGTGTAGATGATGCGCTCTCATGATTGACATCAATATGTTTACTACTAGAGTGCTAGTCATACCAATCTCACTTAGCAGGTCAAAAGACAAAAAATGGCCACTTATAACCCAGAGATGTTGAACATGGCCGACAGAAGTTCAGAATAATGACACGATTGTAATATGTATATAAGTTTCAGCTCGACTAAAAGTATGTCTATAACACATAAGATTTGATTAGTGGGCTTGTTTGCATAGAAGTTGGCCAGAATTTAATTGCAGTTTGGGTTTACATCTATTGGAAGCCCATAAGTGGGCCAAGTTAACTTTTTATCACAAATTCAACCCAGGTTTTAGCTTTATGACCTCGGGAAGGCCCAAACTAGTTGTGATGATGCTTATAAGGAACACAAGTTAAAGGTTTAGTATTGTTATATTGTTATTACTTTCTTTATAAGGCAAAGGGATAATTTTGTATTTTTGAGATTGCATATAAGTACACGTATATGATATTAGAAATTTTGTGATGGCCGATTTTATTAAGATTTTATTTCGAGCCATTTAATTTGATTAATTGTCCTTAGGCCTGATAAAGATTGTTGCTTGACTTGGAATCAATTGTAATGTTAATTCCAAAATTCTACAATCTTGAAAGTATATGGAGGAGGCTCATTTATAATATGAATGTTCCTTCTTTCCAATTTTTTTCTCCTGTACTTATTGAAATAGTGAACATGCCACACTATTTGGATATGAATTCTGCTTTCACTGTATATTTCTTGACCAATAGGCCATGGATGGCTAAATGATTCAGCTTGTGAGAGTCGATTTGTTTAGGAGGGACGCATGTGACATGATTCCATGTTTTGAAAGTGTATACAAATGAAATATACTTTACATGAGAGGATATGTAATGTTCCGACCACATAAGGTGCTGCAAGTACATCACAGGAAAGGCTATGAGAAGCATCCTCAGAGCTTCTACGGTGGACTGCATTGAAGAAGGTTAGATCCACTGTCATCGATAACTAGTGTCATGTGAGAGAGAATAGCTAAGATAATTCTGGTGGGAGTCATGAAAAAGAGGTTGTGGCTAGGTCACTATGGAAGGCCACACGACGTGGAAGGAGAGTAAAAGCAGAAGAAGAGAGAATGAGAATTGGTTGGGTGCAAGAAAGAATTGAAGATTGGTTGGACGTGAATGCACAAGAAATGGAAAGAGGGAGGATCGGAGAGAGCAAGCTTCGACCCAAATTGAGACAAAGGGAGAAAACTTCATTGAGATTGAAGTGGAGTGTGAATGTGGTGTTGAATTACAATCAGCTGTGACTGCTTTAGTTCGGTCGAGACGAAATGAAAAATCAAAGAAGAGGAGGCGAACGGAGAAGGAGAAGAAATGAACAAAAAGCTGAAGAAATGAGAGTAGGGCAGTTAAAAGAAGGAGAGGAATTGAACTGTCGAGAACTCAAAGGTCACTTGTGTTTTATAAAATGATGCATAGGAGGAAGACAAGTCAAGTCCAAAAGAAGAAGAAAAATGGAGGAGAAAGTATGAGAAAAAAGGAGGGGGAAAAGAAGGGTGCAACTTGCCTGCGTGGGAGGCTTGAGCGTAGCAGAAAAAATGGCATCAATGATGAGCAGAGGAGACGATGTTGGTAGCAAGCCACAATAGAAAGAGTCTCGTGCGGGGAGGCTATGTCGAGTTTCAAGCTGTAATGTTCTGTTTCAGTAACACGGAATAAGGGGAAATGAAGAATCGAAGAAGATGATGTGAGGAGTTGGGCAGTTAGATAGAGGGGAGAGGAAGCAAGGGGGTCGGAAGCTAAGGAGGTGAGTTCAACTTATAAGCTGTCGTAAAAGAGAGGCAAGAACTTACCATGCGAGTCAAAAGGTGAGTGCGAGAGACGTCGGGCGCAAATTAGGGCATCCCCATAGCCGAAGATGACGACATTGACGGACGAAGACATTTCTTTTGAGAAGGAAGGAGCAAGTAGGGGACAAAAGAGCCAAGTGTTGTGTTGCAGTGTCAATCCGTGACAAAAGTGTAATAACAAAAAGTTTAAAAATAATAATAATGATGATGATGGTAATAATGATAATCAAAATTTGAATGGGCACCAAGATAAGCACCTGTTCGACTATGAATTAAAGAGTTGTCTTACATTATTCGAACAAACAAACGAGCACTTGAGAGAAAGAACAAAGATATCAGGAGAGAGATCTTGTGCATGTCCTAACCAATTGAAAGAAGAAAGAGGAAGAAAGGAATGTGCGACGTTTATATCGTGCCCTAGTCGAGTGAAAAAGTCGTAGGAAGAAGAAGGAGGGGGGTAAGTCAACGGAGACAAATAAAAATAGAACAAAAGGGGAAAAAAAGGAAAGTAAATAAAAGCAAATCAAAGCAAGAAATCTACATATTAATATTTTAATATTCTAATAAATAAATATAAGGGAGATTTGCATGCAACTCACTCCAAACTATTAGAATTACATATTTCATACCCAAACTTCGATATTCACATCCCTAACACCCAAAATGTTCAAATAAAAACAAAATTAACACCTTGGCATTAAAATCCTAAACACCGTTAGGTTCACGAATTTTATGCTGCTCTATTTTGGCGATGCTACCAAAGTTTCGAAGCAGCGGAGGGAATGCGGCGAACAAAGACGTCAGAAACTCCCTCTTTCTCCTCCTTTCACCCAACTCCAATCCAAAACCATTGAGGAAGATACCTGGCATTACATCAAAAGGGAGGAAAGACGGGATTTAAGAATCGATGCGTTCGGAGTTCCGAAGCGTCTACGGAATCACGGTGAACAAAGATGTCAAAAACTCTCATCTTTTTACTACTTCTGCCCCGCCCCAATCCAAAGCCATTGAGGAATGTACCAAAATTTAAGGCAAAACCGTGTAAAGACGAGATTTAAGAACCTGCAGAATTTTAAGTTATCATTTTTTTTGACGAAAAATGATATTTAAGATTCTGCAGGATTTTAAGTTACGGTTATTGTAGTTTGGCGGGCAGAAAGAGGAGAAATAAGGGAGTTTTGGAGGTCTCTATACGCCGCAATCTCGCAAGTGCTATAAGAGCGAGGAAGGAGGAGAAAGATGGGAGTTGCATAGGTCTTTGTACATCGCGACCTCATCGTTGCGCTAGGAGCGAGCTGAAAAAAGAAGAAACATGGGCATTTCAGAGTTCTTTGTACTTCGCAATGCCATCATCGTCGTCCAGGGTGTTGAGGATGTAAATATTGAAGTTTGGTGTGAGATATGAAATTCTAATAGTTTTAACTGTTTTGTATATAAATCCCCCAATTTATAAATATTATAATAAAATATATATCATTACCCGTGGCTTTTTCATGGATCATATTTATGCTTTAATCTATTATTTATATCATAACTAAAAGATTTTACTTCCTGAGTTTATTCTCTGAAAACTTCAACTTATCAATTCTTATTATTTTTAGGTTAATGTTTGTATCTTTGAAAGAAGAGCTTAGTGTCACAGACAAATAGTCCCACATTGGCTAGGTGTAGGGCCGAAAAACAGTATTTAAGTCCT
>JXCR01120988.1:16600-38160 GCA_002079205.1 Phalaenopsis hybrid cultivar
TTTTTTTTTTTTTTTTTTTTTGTGAATTATATACTTATCGGAGAGGAGGCCGAACATGTTACGTGCAGCGCTGGCGAGCGAGTGCTTTGGGTGGAGTCATAGAGAATTGAGTCCCCTTTAAGTTTTTTTAATATTAAAATTATTATTATTTTAAAGTAAATATATATCTTAATTTACATATTTTTTGCTTGTGTGTGGAACCCAAATAAAATGGGTATCATCCCTAGGTAAAATTGAATATTTTACGTGCAACGCTGGCGAGCGAGTGCATTCGGTGGAGTCAAAGGGATTGAGTCCCTTTTAAGTTTTTTTAATATTAATATTGTTATTATTTTAAATTGAATATATGTCTTAATTTACATATTTTTTTCTTGTGTGTGGAACCCAAACAAAATGGGTATCATCCCTAGGTAATATTAACATTCTGGACGCACTCGTGGGTTTGTTTTGCGATCCAGGGTCGTCTGGACAAATTCATTGACGTTCGATGCAATTTGAGTATTGAAGTTCGAACAAAATTTGCCTTCCATTTGAAGCCATCTGATAGACAATTGCCAACCGGTCTTCACCTAAGCAAAAGCCAAAATCTATAAGAAAGATCCCGACCGCGTACCCTACAATACACCCTGGTGGGTCTTAAAGAGATATCTTGCACTATGAGAATTAATACATGCAACAAGCAATGTTTCATAGTATTTGAGCGGGCATCCTACACTCTCAACATCAAAAGTTGATGCCAACAATGACATTTAAATCCGAAGGCTTGGAAAGAAAGCACATATGATAGCAAGATATTTATTAGTGTCAAAGCTGCTAATCAATACCACTTATTGCTATTAAAGAAGCTTATCACAAAGTTTTTTTGGAACCTAGGGGTAGGGTAGAATGTTTAATCATTAGTGGAGGTTAGAAAAAGTTTTGTTACTTTGCCCCACCTATTAGTGTACCTGTCATCCGAGAGTTCTTTGCTAACACAAAAGAACAAAAGGATGATATGGTATTTGTTAAGGGAAAAGAAAGTAGTTGATTCTAGTTTTATCAATGCTCTTTCGGCCTTCATGATCTCTTCAAATTGGAATTTTCTAACTTTATAGCCTCTAAATCTCAATTTCAAGAGATAATCAACTTTCTTACTTATTCGAGTGCTCAATAGAAAATTAGAGGTGAGAAGATTGTTAATTTCTATTGCTCGGCCATGAAAATTAGAAGTTTAAGGCTTGACATTAATTTATTTTGGGTAGACTTATTTTCTCAAAAAACACTAGCAAAGTCATTAAGGATCATGCCATCCTGAATGCTATAAAGTGGCAGCAATCCATTATATATGATTATATCCAGAACATCATGATAGCACAAACTACGATAGGATTAGGAAATCCAACTATTATCTATGCCCTATGTGTCAAAGCTGGAGCAAAGGGAGAGAGTTGGGAAGAATATATTCCTTCCATTAAGCCTATGACCAAATCAGTCATCTTTTCTTATGGGAAGTATAGACCTACGAGTGGGTGAGCTCTTCTAGTACCACTTCTTCTCATCCCCAACATTTTGCATCAAATACTACTATCTCGAAGCCTTTTAAAAATCTTTCAGAAGACTCAACAATTATCCAATTGGAGATACATAATCTCCCTGAGCGCTCGTTCCACTATGTAGAGTAGCATATGAGCCAGTCTTCGACTCAGTATCATGTTGCTCAACAAGAGATTTCTCAAACAAACCAATGGAGCATGGAGCTAGATCATCTCAACCTTTTGAACGATACCACCCAGTTGATGGAGGAGGATGACGACGATGATAATGACGATTAGATTTGATTTATAGATTTTTTATAGATTGCTTGATTTTGTTGATTGTTGTATTTTATTTTTATGATGTGGTTGTATTAATTTTTTTATTGTAGCTTTTCTGGATTGTGATTCTATTTGTTTAGAGTTAAGAATTTGAATATGATGGTATTATGTGATGTACCTATTGTCATAGCACTCACTTTGTGGAGACTTAATGTGATTAGTAGTGTTGTGATTGTTATGTGTTTTGTTATACTTTATTTTATTTTTTGTTTACTTTAGTATTAACCTACTATGATTAATCACTAGAATTGTTCTCTATGATAATGTGAAGTGATATGAAAAAATTTCTTTGTATATGCAATTTTAGTGGTTAAGTTAGGGGGGGAATCCACATTGTAAAAGTAATTTATACACCTAAACTTTAGACATTTTCTTATAATAGTAATTCATAATAATATACATTGAAATTTAATAATATTTATACAAAATATTGAAAAGTAATACAAATATCCATTTAAAAATTGTATTTAAAATTAATTTAATAGAAATTTAACATTTTGGTTTTTTCAATTATACTTGTACTCAACATAAGAATTCTTTATAACCTATGAAAGAGAGACTATGAACATAATTAATTAATCAACGATATTTAATTCCATAATTTTCATCTCTAATACTCTAATTGAAACATAATTTTCAATTTAATTATAATTTTTGAATACACATTAACAAGTAATTAAAAATTACAAATTTAAAGGAGATTAGACATTCACATGAATAAAAGACATGTTTAATAAAATATGGCAATTTCAGCGAAGAGAAAAAGATAAATTGAAAATCATAGAGCCATGGAGAAGATGCTTGATGTTAAGCATAAAAAAATAAAATCAAATGTCAATTTTCTAAATGAAATTCTCAAATATTATATTCAAAAGTAGATTAATAAATTTTGAGGTAATTTAATTGATGAATTAATTGACTTAAATTTATCTTTGATTAATGAATTTATTTATGTTAAACTGCACTAAGAGCCTCAAGACTCACTATCCTATGGAAAGAGAAAATTAAAAATACTTAACTATTATAAATAAATGAAAATTTAATTCTTTAATAGTACTTTCACATGTTTATAAGAAATTATATGATATTTAATTGAATCTAATTTTAGATATGAGATTACTTGAGAGCAATTAATTTATAAGTTTGGGAAGATTTGATGTTTAGTTGAATTGTGATTGTATGTGTTGTATTTTAGTCTAATTTATATTAATTTTATGCTTTTGGAAGGTGTTTGTGTCGTATTTCATAAGATATAAGTAAGAATATTGATGAGATATCAAATGATGGATTTGGGGCTAAGCATAACAGTAACGCCCAGATGCCAACCAAGCAATGCCTAAGCGCTCAATGACATCCTTCATACCACCCTAAGATAGAGAGGTGGAAAGAAGGGTGCCAATCAGGTGGTGCCCAAAGACTATAGTTCAGTGCCTGGGTGCCACTGATCAGTGCCCAGCCACCTAAAGCTCTAAATTGAATGTATTGAGGCATACACAGAGCTGGAAAAGGGGCATTGACCCTGCAACACCTAACATTAGAACCTGGCACCAGGTGTCATATTCCAGCTCCTTGGCATTCGAACATGCATTTTAATGGCTTTGATGTTTCAATTGCATTATTTCATAATGAGAAAATATATTTACTTTGTCGAATCATTGAGGGAGATATCCTGTCAATGCAAAGAGTATCAAATACTTGTCTAAGTGTGCATAGATTGTTTTGAGGGGAGTGCTTGAGAAATTTTAGTGCAAATTGCTCATGTAATTTAGTGAAACACGTGCAGGAGGAAAGAAGTCCAGTAACAATTCCTTGGTGTTTTCCATCAGGTTCTTTATTCTAACTCTTTATATTTTGATTTGCTTTGAAAAATAAATTACTTATTTTGTTGTTTTAAAGCATATGTAGCTAGTATATTCTTGTCTCCTTTGGATTGGTAATTTAGGTATTATGTGTTTAAATATTATGTAGTAATTTAACTGGAGTTTTGTAGTTGTGATGTGTTAACCTTGGTCGTACCTTGGTTGTACTCGCCAGCATAAGAGGGTGATTTGCCAAAAAATCTCACTTCCTTAACTGACTTAAATAAATAAAAAAAATATATTAACTTTAATATTTTATACATGCTCAAATAATTTTACAACATAATGATATAACAATATCTTAAATTAAAAAATACAAAGTGTTGTTAATCACATCACAACTTGTAAATAGAATATTATATTTAATAAGAACAAAATACTATGAAACACTGACAATCCACACAAATATAATGTGTGGATCTTAAGTTGTGTATCAATACCACAAGAAACAAGTTAACTTTCTAAATCGGGAGTAATTTGCCAACTAACCATATGTGTTCCAAATCTACTAGCAATAATTGAACACACTTAATCATACAATATTTAGATTGAGTTATACTGGCTCACATAAGATAGTACTTTGGTTGTAAGCAACTTCTTCGATTTGAAAAGTTATGTTTGTCGGCAAATCTCAGATTTAGTGTTTTTTTTAGCTTAAAAGTTGGCTATCTTAGATGTAGGTTATGTTGGTCGAACAATATAAAAATATTTACCAGCTACTTCTTTTACTTACACTTATGATAGCTTGGTATTTACATTATTTGCAAAATTCAAAAATTTTTATTTGTTAATATTCTTATAAAATAACATAATATTAATATTTTAATTAATAAACAAAATTTAATACTCTAATTCAACCCCTTTTGTATTCCATAGTCAATTCTATGTTTCTCTCTATTAATAAAAGACTTGAATTATCTATTATAATGATTTTTGGTCTTTATTCAATTTAAAAACATTTCAAATTGTTTTCTCAAGTATAAAATATTTAATTTATACTTTCAAATTGGATTATATCAAATTAATCTCTAGTGTTTTTTTTTTAAATTTTCATGCAAAATTTATTCCTCAAACTTAGGGTCTGTTTGGGGCAGCTTGTGCGTTTCAGGATAAGTTGCTTATCCTGAAACGCGACCCACGGGTCGACCGCATGGGTCGACTCGAGGCCTGTGTTTAGTGTAAAAACTCAAACGAATTTTCGGATAAATTGGTGAAACGAGCGAACCAAACAGTAAGGCGACATTTTAAAAATGCCGACTGCATTTATAAGTTGCCCTAAACTAAACCTTAGTAAAAGCAACCTAGAGAACTTTTAATGAACATGACTGAAGATATTCTTGAGCTAAACACTACGAGGTCTAAAGCATATTTTGACATTACGCCTTATGCTTAATATTTAATTTAAAATTTATAATATCAACAATAATCATTTTATAATGAATACTAATCAGTACTAATACTACATAAATTAATGATTGTATCGTCACCATTCCGCGCTAAGTGATTCGCTCTGACCCGGGATAGCTGTGGCCCCCACCCGTTGAGGTTCCAGCTCAGCAAAAAGCGCTGATATTTTCCCATCCTCACTGGTCCCACACCCGTCATTGTCACGTACATTCCCGCACCGAATTCCCTGCGCCCGCGCCCGAAGTCGCCTCCGGCTCAGCGTTTGGCCACGATCATAATCAACGGGCGATTAAGCATGACCGCACCAAAAATAATTTGCGGTGTATCTTTGACATTAATATCTATGCGGTCGGTGCTCCACTGCTCTTTTCTTCCGTCGTTCTATAGCGGCACTCATTTCAATCTCAGCTGCTTCTACTTCTCTCTCCGTAGAACTCTACAAGGAGTGGGATTTCGGCGCCGGAGCTAGGGTTTGCGATGGGTGAGGGGATCACAGACGAGCGTCCGCTGGTCTGCGATTACTGCTCAGAGGCGACGGCTGTGATCTATTGCCGGGCGGACACTGCTCGTCTCTGCGTCGCCTGTGACCGGCAAGTCCATGGAGCTAACGCGCTCTCCTGGAAGCACGTACGGTCCCAGATCTGCGACAAATGCGGTGATGCTGCAGCAATAGTGAGGTGTTCGGCGGAGAAGCTCGCTCTTTGCCAGGAGTGCGATTTAGATGTCCACTCAGCTGTCGCTGACACGGGCGGGCACAGGCGCGTTCCTATTGAGGGATTCTCCGGCTTCCCCTCTGTCGTGGAGCTTGCCGCTTCGTGGGGTATCGAACTCGACTTGAAAGACTCTGTGGAGTGCGGGGATCAGCTTATGTTTGCTGGTTTGGGTACAATCGATTCGGTTTTTGCCGACCTATATGTGCCTTGCTTCTCCAGCGGCAGTAGAGGTGGGAAGAGAAAGCCGGCTGTGGTGCAGCAGCTAGAAGAGATGGCGAGGCGGGATTCTTCTTCAGAGGCAGCTAGCAAGCTGAGTCCGAGGACGCCGTGCCGGAGCGCAACTGGTTGTGGTGGCGGTGATGAGGATTGCCATAGCGTGCAGCAGCTGCCATTCGCGTCTTTGCTAATGATGGCACCGTCAGACTGTGCGGATCTAAAAGAAAATCATCGGGTTGTGGAGGAGGGTGATCTGATCTGGGGCTGTGGACCTAGCGACCACGCTTCTCAGGTTTTGTATTGCTCTCATCTTTAGTTATTACTGAATTCCGTGATATTTGATTCGGTGAAGCAGAGCCAACTACATATTTTTTTTAATATAACCCTAGGCTTAAACGTTAATCCATCAGCATTGTACTTGAAATGATTCCAGTTCTTAGCTGAATTGGGTAATGGAAGGAAGCTGTAATTCTGTGTCGCGGGAAGCAAAGAAAAGACTGACCCATCCTCAATTGGAGTTACAAGAGAAGAAATGGAAAAAAAAAAAAAATTATTTCACATTTATGCCACCTTAATAAGGCCTGCACTAGCAAGTACAAGTCACACAAACTGACTTTTGTAGGTCACACATGCCCACACGATTGCCCTCGAAGTTCACAACTGCTGCAGGTCATCAGTCACTAGATCCAGCGAAGCATGCTGGGAAAGGTCAAGATCATCGAAGCCAAGCTTATGGGTATGGAGGTCAAGTCAAAGAAGTTCTATCACTGTCAATTCCTTTTGAGGATGAATATTTGAATTTGTTGATGGAGTGGAGCAGGCGATTCATCAACTCAGAGGCGTGAGGAGGATGTGAAGCGAAGGTCCTAGTGCTGAACCGACTGATGAAATTCTATTGCACTTGGTTTCTTGTGACTATTTTGTGGGATTATCATCAACTTTGTGCCTGATTTACTTGACTTTAGAATTTATTCTCTTTTTCTATTTTATATAAAATATAAGTGGATTTTGTGGTTATTAATAGAAGGTTGAGGCATGTACAAAGAAAAACTAGTACACTTTAGTATGGAATAAACCTCTGCCTGAATATGTTATTCTTTCAACTTTTTCTCTTAACTTTAGGAAATTATCCTTGTCATTAAGTGGATTATTTGAAGATTTTTGTATGAGTTTATTTCCTGATGAGCATTCACTTTGATTTGGTGATTTTCTTTTATTTTATTTCAATTCCTTCGTTCTTATTATTAATTTGAATGTATAATCAATATTAGTTAAATGGATATAATTTGGATTTTTACAATCATGATTTTCACTAAATAAATGTTTCTCTTGATTTTGAATTTCTTCTCATTGTTTCTAGTAGAAAACTAATGAACCTTCACATGCTTTGAATTTCTTAGTCTTTCTGTTTTAAGCACAATTAATGAATATTTATTAAAAGCTTGGAGTCTAAAAATAAATTTTGGAATGACTTAGAAGACTTAATACAAATGATAGCTCCTGAAGAAAGAATTTTTATTGGAGGAATTTAAATGGACATTTAAGTAGAGTAGTAGAAGATTTTAGAAATATTTATGGTGGCTACGGTTTTGGAGTGACTAATGAAGAAGGTAGAGCTATTTTATATTTTTCTTTGGCATACGATTTTGTTATTACTAACACTAACAAAAGAAATGAGCATCTTATTACTTATAACAATGGATCTAATAAAACACAAATTGATTATTTTCTTATGAGAAGAAGAGATCGTCCAGATTGTAAAGATTGTAAAGTCATTCCGAGTGAGGATTTATGTACCCAACATCATTTATTGATTCTAGATTTGAAGATGAATAGTTGTAAAATAAAGAATACTAGGGCTCATCAGTGTAGAATTAGATGGGGGAACCTAAAATACACAAGTAAAATTATTTTTATGAGTAAAATTCAATATTTCAAATTTTGGGATGTTCATGATGAAACAAATGCTATGTGGGATAAAATAACAAACACTATTAAATAAGTAACAACATATGTACTTGGAGAATCAAAAGAAAAAGTTACTTTAAATAAAAATAGCTGGCGATGAAATTAATAATGTGCAAGAAAAAATAAAATATAAGAGGTTATGTTATAAAAATTGGTTTAAATGTATAAGCTTAGAGAATTGGGAAAAATATCAAACCGTCTGCAGGGAGTCTAAAAGAACAATATGTGACGCTAAAAATTCTATTTTAATTGATTTCTATAATAGATTAGATACTAAAGAGGCTGAAAAATATATGTATAAACTAGCCAAACAAAGAGAAAAAAAAGTAAAGATTTAAAGTAAAGTATATTAAAGTTGAAAATCAAAAAGTTCTTTTCTTAGAAAAAGATATTCAACATAGGTGGGTGAATTATTTTGATAAACTTTTTAATGAACTTTTCTTGGAAAAAGATATTCAACATAGGTGGGTGAGTTACTTTGATAAACTTTTTAATGAAGTTTCTGACGAGCGACCATAGTGATCTTAATATCGTTAATAAACTGTCGCATTAGTAAAAAAGAAGTTAAAGAGACTTTAAAGAAAATCAAGGGTGGAAAGTTTGTAGGACCTGATGATATCCCAATTAAGTATGGAAATGTTTGGGAGATTTGGGAGTTTCTTAGCTTACTAAACTCTTTAATATTATTTTAAAAACTAAAAAGATGCTTTAGGAGTGGAGGAAGAGGATTTTGGTCCCCATTTTTAAGAATAAAGGGGATGCACAAGAGTGTGCAAAAGTGCAGGAAGAGTATTTTGGTCCCCATTTTTAAGAATAAAGGGGATGCACAAGAGTGTGCATTATAGAGGATTAAATTGTCGAGGAGTGGAGGAAGAGTATTTTGGTTCTCATTTTTAAGAATAAAGGGGATGCACGAGAGTGTGCAAATTATAGAGGAATTAAGTTGATGTGTTTTACTTAAATTTATGGAAGGAGAGTAGATCATAGGTTAAGATGTATTACAAAGATTTCTCATAATCAATTTGGATTTATGTCAGGCAGGTCTACTATTGCAGCTATACATTTGTAGAGAAGTTCAGAGATAATAAGGAGAATCTACATTTGATTTTTATTGATTTAGAAAAAACTTACGATAAGGTTCCAAGAGATATCCTTTGGAGAGTTCTTGAGAAGAAAGGTGTTGATAAGACTTATATTCAAGTCATTAAAGATATGTATGCTAGAACTATTACTTATGTTCGAACTGAAGGAGGATTGACTAAATATTTTTCTATTTCTATTGGATTACATCAGGGATCGACTTTAAGCCCATATCTTTTTGCTTTAGTTATGGATGGCCTTACTGGACATTTGCAGGAGGATGCACCTTGGTGTATGCTTTTTGTTGATGATATCCTTCTCGTGTATAAGATGAGAGAAAAAGCCCAGGAAAAACTTGAATTATGGAGGTCTATATTGGAGTTTAAAGGCCTTCATTTGAGTAGAACTAAAACTGAATACATGGAATGTAATTTTAATAGTAGCAGCTCTATGACAGAAGTGTAACTTTGGGTGATTAAATTATTAAAAGGTGTGAATGATTTAGATATCTCGGGTCTGTTGTTCAAAGCGATGATGATATAGATGGGGATGTTAATAATAGAATTTAAGTTGGTTGGTTGAAGTGGAGGAATGCTTCAGGCCTTTTGTGTGATAGAAAAGTACCGCTTAGACTGAAAGGAAAATTTTATAAGACGGTGGTGAGACTTGCAATGCTCTATGGCGCTGAATGTTGGCCTTTAAAAGAGAAACATAATACTAAGTTAAGTATTGCCGAGATGAGAATGATTAGGTGGAAGAATGGCTTTACACTTAAAGACAAAATGTGAAATGATTATATCCGTGATAGGGTTGGTGTAGCTCCCGTGACGGACAAAATTAGAGAAAGTCGTCTTACATGGTTTGGTCAAATGAAGCGTCGAATATCTGATAATCCGATTAGGAGAGTTGATGTTTAGATTCGACTTATGTTAAGAAAGACAGAGGTAGACCTAGGAAAACTTGGGCTTATTGTATAAAAAATAATCTTAATTTATTAGAACTAAATGAAGATATGACACTAAATAGGACGCAATGGAGAAAAAAGATTCATGTAACTGACCTCACATAGTGGGATTAAGGTTTTATTGTTGTTGTTGTTGTTAAAAGCTTGTAGTCATGACCTTTTAGGCTTCATGCATTTTTTGAATGAACTTATTATATATGTGCAATTGTGCATTAATACCTATACATCTTTAAGGTATCCTGCATTAGTCATTAACAAAGCTTAAGACCACCTATTGGTAGAGATGCGAAAATTGATTTGAGAGATCAAAAGAAAAACGTAGAACAAAAGCACACAAAACAAAAAATCACGTAAAATACAAATAACACCAAAATTTAATTTTGAAAAAAATTCAAGAACAGAAAAATATCACAGCGTTATACCAAACTAAGAAATCTATTATGAAAAATGAGAAAATTGTACAAATTACACCACATTCAAACCTATATATACTTTTGGAACTTAAGAACACTCCCTGTCCTTTGCGCAAGAAAAACCTTGAAATTCAATTTCAACACATGAAATGATGCAAGGAAGCCAAAATATAAAATCCTAACTGCTTGAATTCAATTGTTGGTGTTAGGATGTTATGATCAACAACACTGCATCCGAGTGCAATAGTACTGTGTTTTTAGGTTTCTGAACTTGGATTGGGTGTTGGTACGCTGAATATGGGCGTTGCGGTGCCCTATTTTGGGTGTTGGAGTGTCGTGCTTCAATTGGCATTGTATTGTATTTGATCCTGTATTGGGCACGTTGACATTGCTTTATTGGCACTATGTACAGTAATAATTTTTTGGGGCAGCACCCCTGAAACCAATATAGGGGGTCACCCCCTTTCCCCTCAATCAAATTCACCGTCAAGCTTGAATGACTAAATAGAGGGCTTTGAATGTTTATTAGATTAACACAATCAAACTCCACATAATAACATCTCTCACTTGGAGATTGATTGCAATTAACTCCTCTTCTAAAAAAAAATTACATCTTCAAAGTTGTGAACTATAGTGTGGCTCATTCTTGCCTCAATCTTTCTAAACTCCAACTGAAGCCAAAATAGTTTTAGTTTCTGAACTGTTACAATCTTAATCAACATATCCACTAGATTTTGTCTATATTTATTTTCTCCAAAGGCAATCACTTATTATCTAGAAGTGAATAAATGAAATGATATCTTAGTTGAATGTGCTTTATTCTTTATGCGGTATTTTTTGCTAGATGAATAACACTAACACTGTTAGTGTGAAGCTATTCATTACCTTGCTCCTTCCTAGTTTTGCCCTAAAGTTTTGTAGTCAAATCATTTTTTTGATAACCCCAGTAATAGCAATATACTCAGCTTTTATAGTCGTTAATACAATAATTTGTTGTAGCTTTGAAACTCAATTCACAGTTGCATTTTCTAAAGTGAAGATATAATCTATTTTATTTTTTCTACGTTCAGTATTTCATGTCAGATTTGAGTCTATGTCCCTGTAGATCAATCATCGCACTTTCAAAGCAAAGTGACTTGTTGACTGTCCTCTCAAGTATCTGAGAATCCATTTCATCGCCTTCCAATGATGTTTGCCTGAACTGACTACTCTCACTATATGTATAATATCTGGTCTTGTGCATATCATCACATATATCAAACTTTCAACAACTTAAAGCATACAGAGTTCTTCTCATCTGTGTTTTTTTGCTTTAGAATTAGGCAATTGTTCCTTAGATAACCACCTAAGTGGGTGCAAATTAATTTTTCTCCACTTATGTTAAACATGTGTAGGACATTTTCAACATATTTTGTCTGATACAATTTCAATACACCTCCACTACGATCCTTACTGATTCTAATACTGAGGATTTTCTTGGTTGACCTAAATCCTTAATTTTAAACTTTCTTAATAATTGTTCCTTTAAGCTCTTAATCTTCTTCATAACTGCTCCTACAATCAGTATGTCATCCACATATAAAAGAAACACGATATAATAATTATCAAAATGTTTAATAAAACAACAATGTTCTGTCTAACACTTTTTGTATTTACTATCTGACATAAACTTGTTAAATCTCATGTATGGTTGTCTTGGTATCTGCTTCAAAAAATAAATAATATTTTTTTTTCTTGAATTTCATATCCATGTGATTGCACCATATACAGTTTTTTCTTAAGTGTATCATGTAAGAATGTTGTTTTTACATAAGTCTCCTTCAGATGTAGTTCTTCCCCTGCTACTAAGCTCAATAAAATTTTGATAATTGTCATCTTCACTATTGCGGAAATTATCTCAGTATAGTCAACTCTTTTATTTTGTTGAAATCCATTCACAACAAGACTTATTTTGTTGTGCTTGCTACTATCTGACTTTTATTTTAGCCTTTAAACTTAGTTGTAGTATAGTACCTTTTTTTCATCTTGCAGTTCAAGCAATTCTTATGTCTGATTTGACATTAGTGACTGTATCTCGTCTTCCATAACAAACTCCTGCTTTTTTGAGTCTTCAACTTAAGTAACTTTATTATAGTACTTTGATTCACCACTTTATGCTAATAGTAGATAGTACAAAGGATAATACCTTTGTATCGATCGTGTGATTTTGTCGAACCTCTTGATTTAAGTAGCAAGTGTCTGAGGGACTCCTTATGCTTCATCAGATTGAGCAATTGTCCTTTCTCTATCTTCTTGATGACTTTGAGTCTTCTATCTCAACCTATTTAGAAGGATGTTTAGAAGTAATTTATAGACGATCTTGATTTCTTATTCAATCCCAATAAATTTTCATTTTATTAAAAGTGACATCCCACTATTAATGAATTTCTAATTTCTGATAGTTCCAGATTTTTGTAACTAAATTCATATAAGTTATATCCAATGGAAGAGCACTTAACATATTTTGAATAAAAGAAACTTATGGATCATGCATCAACATGAACATATGAACAAGCAAATACTTTCAAGTGAGATATTTTCCTTTTTTCCACTCTAACTTTCTTCTTGTAAGCCATCATTCAAAGATATTGATGGATTACGATTTATCAGATAAACTGTAGTGTTTACTATTTCTACCAAAAACTGTTTGGCAAGCTTACATACAACCTCATACTCCTAGCATGCTTTGTGGTGGTTATGTGCATGTGCTCAATAACATCATTTTACTATGGTATCCATGGAATAATGAACTCGTGTTTAATTTTTTCTAATACAATAACTTCTGAAGCTATACTCACGATACTTGCCAATATTGTCTGATCTGAGACACTTCAATCTTAAACCTATTTTATTCTCAACCATGACTTTCCACTCTATAAATGCACAAACGCATCAAATTTATGTTTAGAAAAGTAAGCTCATACCTCCCTTGGGTGTTTATCAATGAAATAGATAAAATATAGAAAACCTCCAATAGACTGAATTGGAGCAGGATCCTTTGACTCCAACATTTTAGACCCTTTTATAGAGAAAGTAACATTCTTTTACTTGTCATAAGATTAATTTTCACAAAAATTAAAATCTATAGGCTTTAAATCATAAAGTTTGTTTTTATAAGTAGGGACTATCTTTCTCACTTATATAACTAACTCTGTAGTGTTGGAGACCTGCATTATCATTTGTTCCTGCTACTCTAATTAATTTAGATATCTCATGATAAGATAAAAGGTAAATTCAATGTTGCCTCGAATAATTAATATTGCACATTTATTCACCTTTCACGAATCTTCTGTGAAAGTCGTCACATACCTTGATTTTGTAAGCTGGCTCACAAAAATCAAAATTTTCTTCAAACATAAAACATGTTTAACTTCATTTAGTTTTCAGACTGATTCATTTGGCAATCTGATATCAATTTCATAATTTTTAATAATACTGCAGACATTGTTATCTCCTAAATATACATTTTCTATATCAACTTGAGTGTAATTTTTGAACACCTCTTTGTCGGAGCAAACATGAAAAGAGACACCTAAATTTACTATCTACAATTCAATACTAGCCATGGATAAAATAAGAGTCATCTTGGATTTCATTTGTGGAGATTTTTGTAGAAAATTTTCTATCTTGACCTCTATCGCCAACCTTTTTCTGAGCTTTGCTATCCTTTGTAAAGGGATATTTCTTCCGACAATTCCAGTATTCATCTCTACTTTTTTCTCTTCCTAATCTGGACTTTCCTCCCTTCGATTTGAATTTTTCTTTGTTTGTGTTTCTATCCTGATTTCACCCTCTAGTTTCATCATTTGGAGCAGAATTTGAAGTTTAACTGCTTGTTTTTTTACGAATCTCTTCATTAAGCACTAAGTCCACAATATCATCGAAGTTTAACTTCATGTTCCTTGAAAAGTTACTGCAATAACTAGTTTATCCTAGTTATATGGCAATAAAGATAAGAGTAACAGTGTCTTTACCTCAACATCAAACTTGATACCAATAAAACGCATTTGGTTTGTCACAGTATTGAAGTTATTCAAGTGTTTAACCATTGAGCTATCATCCATTATCTTTATATTGCATAACCTCTTCAACAGAAAGACTTTGTTTGAAGTTGAATGTTTCTCATACATTCTTGTTAGTGCAGTCATGAGATCAACAATAGTCTTTTCATTCACAATGTTACAAGCAACATATGAGAATTGTGAAGGTCAAATCAAACTTAATGTGGCTTAATCAAGAACTTCCAATTTTTTCAGTCATTGTTTTCGGGTTTTTGATAATTCCATCCAATGAAATATAATTTCTTTTGATACAGTAAATCGTCAATTTGCATTTTCTAGAAAGCAAAATTCAAACCATTGAACTCCTCAATTTTGTTTATATCTTTGTTGGTTATTGCTCCCACTCAAACAAAAAAGCTTCATAAATCCCACTCTGATACCACTTTTTGGGAGAGATGCGGAAACTGATTCGAGAGATCTGAACTTAGAATCGAAGCACACAAAACTATAATCACATAAAATACAATGAACAGTAAGGCTTAATATGGAAAAACCAGAGAACTTGAAAAACAAGAAGCCACTTTACATCAAGAAATCGACAATAAAAAATATGGAGAATTGCATAAATTACACCACTCTCAAGCCTTTATACTTTTGGAACTCAAGAACATTCCTTCCTCTTTTTTTGCACAAGAGAAATCTCCAAATCCAACTTCAACACATACGAAATCATGTTGCTAAGCCGAAATATAAAACCCGAGCTACTTGAATTCAGCTGCTGGCGTTGGGGCATCACGATAGAGCGCAACGATGCTCCAAAGGGGCACTGCGGTGCTGCATCTGAGCATTGTAGTTACAGTATTTACCTATGATTTTCTCTTCATAACCTATATATTTCTCTTTTGGACTTGAATTTATTTCATTTTATGTTTCTATTCAAATTTCTTCCTCTATTTTTATCATTAAGAGTAGATTTTGAAGTTTTACTACTCGTCCTCTTACGAATTTCTTCTTTAAGCACTAATACCACAATATCATAAAAGTTTAACTTTATATTATCTGATGAGTTATTCACTATAGTAACTAGTTTATCTCAGCTATCTGATAGTGAAGATAAGAGTAACAGTGCTCTTACCTTACCATTAAACTTGCTGCCGATAGGACATAACTGGTTTGTCATAGTGTTGAAGTTATTCAAATGTTAAACCGTTGAGCTACGTTAAACCGCTGAGCTACCATTCTCCATCTTCATATTAAATAATCTCTTCATCAGAAAGATTTTGTTTGAAATCAAATACTTTTCATGCATCCTTGTTAGTGTAGCCATGAAATCAACGATAATCTTTTCATTCACAATGTTGAAAACAACATATAAGAAGAGTGAAAGTCGGATGAAACCTAGTGTTGTATGATCAAGAACTTCTCATTATTTTCGACTCATTGATTTCAGTTTCTTGGTGATTCCATCTAGTGAAATGCAGTTTTTTTTTATACAATAAATCCTCAATTTGCATTTCTTAGAAAATAAAGTTCGAACCTTTGACTTTTCAGCTTTTTATTTTGCTTCGTCGGCCATTGCTCCCACTCTAACCAAATAACTTTATAAATCTTGTTTTGATACCGCTTGTTAGGAGAGATGCGGAAACCAATTCGAGAAATCCAAAGCAAAACTTAGACATAGTCTTAAAAAAAAAAGAAATCATATAAAATATAAAGGACACCAAGATTCAACTTTGAAGAACTCATGAATGTGACTAAGAAATCCATAGTGAAAAATCAGGGGAATTGTACAAATTACAACACACACAAGCCTCTAAACTTTTTGAAACTCAAGAACATTCATTTCTCCTTCACATAAGAGAAATCTCGAAATCTAACTTCAACCCATAAAAAATCACGTAGTGAATCCGGAATATAAAAATCTCAAACTCCTTGAATTCGGTTACTGGCACTAGTGTGTTACAATATGACATGACACTGCAAGGGGGTGTTTCAGCATTGCATCTGAGTGTTGTAGTATCGTGCTCTCAGATTTCTTAACATGGAATGAGCACTGGAGCGTTACTGGTCTCAACACTGTGGCGCTGCATCTGGGACTATGGTGCTCCCCTCCGAGCGTTGAAGCATTGTGCTCTTGAGTTTGAACCTGTTCCGGATGTGGCGGCACTGCCTTCTTGGTGTTGTTTATAGTGAAAAAGTTTTACCTAATACAGGGGTCATCCCACTCCCCAGTACCCCTAGAAACTTACCTTGACCTTGAACGATGAAATAGAGGGCTTTGAGTGTATAATTGATTAACATAATCAGGTTCCACATAATAACAACACCATAATATTTTGTTTGGCATATTGTATAGTTTAAGTGTCAGTTACATAAAAAAAAAGATATAATGTAAGTTTAACTAGAGGTCTAAACAATTTTAACATAAGTATTATAAGGTTGAGAATTGTATTCCTAAACTTTTTTTATGATACCCTAGATTGGATAATTAGTCTGAAGGAATTCTTTGAAAGAAATAAATTATCTAGCTTTTAACTTGTTGGGCTTGTTAATACTATTATAATGAGATTTGTTCAGTTATTTAGGGCCTATCTGAAACCATTTTTTGTTTTTGCTTAAAAAAAATTTAAAAAAAAAACAGGCTTGTTTTCTTATTTTTGTGTATTTAAATTATTTTGGTTTTAAATAGCTCTAAACTGTTTTTAGAAATGCCAAAAATAGAGAAAGTGTGTTTTCACTATTTTTTAGAATCTAGTTTACGAACAACAGATCAAATCCCGATATGTCCAATCTTTTTCCGATGCAACCACTGCCGTGGAAAATAGCTACACTGATCATGCTATCCTCCCCGTCAAGAGTAGCATGGAAGCACCACCCTTTGAAACTATGACCTCTGAAATGACATTCAAATTAGTATAGTCCAATCTCGTGTAGGAGATTGACGCCGAGATAGCCCAAATCAGCTGAGGGTGTTGAATCACTTGCAAGGACTATGTCGACAGAGGTCACACTTGTACTGGAAGTGAAGAGGAGGGAAGAGAAGTGATTATTGGATTTGTTGTCGACGACGTCAACAACGTGGTCTGAGACAATGATGGCAAGATTAAACCTTCTTGCCTGCTCCTTGAGCTTAGTGGCGACAGTAAAGAGCTCGGGAGAGCAATGAATCACATCTTGGCAATGGTATGTAAGAAGGGGCGGTGTAGTTGAGGATGAGGATGCGTCCTCCGGAGGAGAGGCGAACGAGGGAGAGCAACATGTTGACATGATTGAGAAGGCCAAAGAGCTTCTTGGAAGAGAAGGCCGAGCAGATGATGTAATCAAGGGGGCGGCGTCGGAGGAGAGTGAGAGAAGGCGGCGGTGGGGAAGGTGGGGTTCAATAGAGATGAAATGAGAGGCGGTAAGTATGCCTCCAGAAGAGCGGGGGTTGTGGCGAAGAGCACGATTTGAAGACATAGCTGTTTTTTTTCTGAGGAAACTGCACCGACGAGCTTGGTGACGAAACCGAAGGTGATGTATATATGAAATAAATAATTGTTAAGAGTTACATACGTACTACTCAAGTCTTATGTGTTTACATATCTAAGGCCTAAACTTCAATTTTTACAAACCCACCACCTTACATGAAAGGTGCATTTAACCTCATTTTTTAAGTTGAAATTGTGGTATTTTTGGTGTGGTAAGGAATATTAGGATGGTGTAAATGTAAAAAGTGAGGTTTAGGTGTTAAATATGTAAATACATAAGTGAGTTGTATATAAATGCCCCTTGAAATAAAGGTATATACATTTTTTTACTTTAAAATTTTATTTTAAAAATAGAAAATGCATATGAATACCGAACATCTTTTTTGTTGTTTGTTTTTAAAAACAGGAAAATCATAAATATAATAAAAACCAAAATAAACTAAAATAAAAAATAAAAGATAAAAAGTGATCCTAAACACCTCCTTAGGGACATGTTGTAAGAAAATCTTTGTTGACTGATATAAGCTTAATGAACAAGATTTGTCGTTTATTTTGTATAACCATTAACTAAATGATCAGTTCAATAAAATAAAACAAAGCTATTTTGTTTGAATATTTTATAAGGTTTAAAGGCCTTCTAGCCACATATTATTTCACTATGAATTAATCTTCAATGAAATTATTATGTTAAATAAAATTTTATTTAGTTGTATGTTTTACAACAAAAAATGTATTTGTACAAGTTGTTGGCTCAATGTGGTGGCTTAATCCCTTTAACTTTGTTTTTTATTTTATTTTATTATTGGTTTAAATGCATGGTTGATTTTATTTAAGTTTGGTATAATATGGCTTTTCCTTGAGTGTGTCATTTTCAATTAGTTGCTTGGTTTTCATAGCTCCAAATTGTTACATGTTACTTGCTTTTTTGTTGGTAGAAACTATAGAATTGACGTCTTGTGGAATCTCTTTATATTTTTTTTAAGTAATGAATAATTACTAAACTACGTAGGATTCATGACTTGTGAGAGTTTGTGTTATTTGATTCTATGCTTCCCATAGCATGTATGCATTAGAAATCCTTAAATGTTTTATCTCACAAGGCTTGGGTACCTGTGGTTGCTACATCTGAGGCATTACCTATTAAATAATTTCCTTGCATGACCTAGTCTTCTCAGATGTTGATGGGTGCATTCAGTTTATTTGAATATTATATCTTTGGGATATACATATTGTGATAGGATGATAATGCCATGATTTTCTGCTGCATGCCAATAACCTCAGGTAATTAAAGTTCTTGATGACTGATAATAGCCGAAGAGAACTTTTAGTCATATTTGAATAGTTAGCATGATAATATGCATATCTTTAATTAATAGCCTCGTCATATTTACACTAGTGATTTTACGAAGTTTGATGCTAGGAAGATATGGTCTTCTATGACTACGTACCTACATGCAAATAACTTTAAGTGGGACTCAGCTAAAATTAAATATAGAACTATGCTTTGCATCTATCTTTACCATCATTGTTTTGGAAACTTTATAATTTTGAAAGGTTTGTTGCTGGCTAATCAGGGTTTGTTTTTTGTCTGATTTAATTATTTTAATGTCTTGGGGCAATATTATGTCCCATAGATATGGAATAGAATAAAGTCACCTGAACGCACAACTAACATGATTTGTGTCATTTAGTTCCTTCTATTATGAAATAAATTGAATAAATGTGTGTCATATCAGTGGTTCCATACTTGAGGGAAAAAAAAAGAATAATGTGGTTCCATACATTTGCTTGACCTAAAGTTGGGAGAATGCAGTTTTGATTGCAAAGCATATTCTTGTCACAATTGCTCTTATAACCCTCAAGTTATTGGCCCTTCCCTTTTTGTTAGGCGTTGGAGACCGCTTCCCCGATCGCGAATCACGATCTCCCGCGAACTTCCGCTCCCGCCTCCTCGCGAAACAGCACTCCCGTTCCCATCACCCGCTCCCGCCTCTTCTTTCGTTTTTCGTGAATCGGCGCCCGATCCCGCTCCCAATTTCCCCGCTGTGGCGAACCGTTCCCGCCTTCTCTATTTCGCAAAGCGACACATCCCTTCGCTCCCTTCTCTTCATGATAAAAAGAACGGCTCACCTTCAGATTTGGTAGTTATGTGAAGTCACGGTGTTCTTCTTCGGGCTTTCTCGAGGCAAGGAAGAGTTCTTCGGGCTTCCACGGGGCAGTGGAAGAGATGAAGTGCAAGAGGTAGTTCTTTCAGCAGAAGGAAGAAGAAAGAAGAAGAAGATTGTTCTCCCTAGGCTTCTTCGTGGTGACTTGTGACAGAAGAGAAATTGGGTTTATTTCTCTTGTACGTGTTTCTTCTTCCGTGTATCTCGGTGTAGAGTTTCTTCGGTGTTTCTCGGTGTAGAGAGAGAAGAACAGAGAGCAACGAAGAGTGAGAGGTTCCTCTTGTGATCGACTGGTGTAAATTCCTCAAGTAGTAAAATCCTCTGCAATTCCATGGACGTATGTAATTTGCCGAACCACGAAATCTGTTGGTATAGATCTCGTAACAACAACACTTTTCATTGAAATGCTAAAAAATTATAGGTGGAAGTTGTTCTTTCTTTTTTAAAAATGCAGAAGAATTGTAAACATTCAATCCGTAGTGTTTTTCACAAATATCATCATTGGTCTTGAAAATGATATCATAAATATGATGAAACCTTGATCACAAATCTTGTTAAAAGCTAAATCTAAATTTATTTTTCATTTCCTTAAACCTCTTAACACAATTTTCATCCTTGTCTGTGTTGACTAAACTTTCTTTCTTGCTGTTCTTTATTTCTTCTTCTACTTAACCGCTCTCTTTTTCTGTTTTTTTTCATCTCTGGACTGCCTGCCTTAAAATAACCCATCTAGACTTACCCCCATGTGTCCAAGTCCATTTCCTTTNTTGAGCGGCGTAATCCAGTGTTAGAGCATGTAGAGAACACGCACGATCTAGCCCAAGCACGTGATCGTTTGCAGTGGTGGCCATTGGAGTTTGATTGAGCTTCAAGGTTAACAAAGAAAAGAGTGCAATCACACGAGCATCAATGAAGCATAAGGAGAAACAGTGGCAATTTGTAGATAATGATGCGAGAAATAGAAATATTCATTTGAATTGGATACTAAATGATAGAAAACTAAAAAATAATCAGGAAGAGAGAATCATAATCCAACATAAGATAAAGAGAGAGAGAGAGATGAGAAGGGAAGAGAAAAGAAGAGACTCAAAAGGAAGAAGGGTGGACAGTTGCAAAAGAGGAAAGACAACTTTAGACAGCTTTGATTGTAATTTACTTTGTTTTTAAGCAGTATTTGGAAGGCACTTATGTTGATGGCGTGCTGAATTAATAAGACAACAAACAATAACCCTCCACAAATTCTACATCAGTCAGAGCTCCATGCCTCAAGTATTGCCCATCTTTTGGATGTGTGCCCTTTTGCGCATTTTACTCGAACTTTACATTGACAAACGCACTACATGATACATATACCAAAATCTAAATACAACACACATCCATGTAGAAAAACCCACATCAAAATAAATGAAGCAAGA
>JXCR01120996.1:0-10746 GCA_002079205.1 Phalaenopsis hybrid cultivar
CCATGGAATCACGAAATTAAGGATTACCAAAACAAGCTGGATACTGTGAAGCTTTAAAAAGGGGGCTCACGATTACAGGGATGTGTATTACTCTCCAAACAGTTTAAAGTTATCTTTTCTTTTTCTTGGTGTGACTCTCGGTTTAGAGAGAGAGAGAGAATTCTTTCTTGTAAGTCGACGTGGTCGACGGTGTAATCCTCAAAGCTAATAAAATCCTCTGCAGCTCCGTGGACGTAGGCAATTTGCCGAACCACGTAAATCTTGTGTCGCCTTTTCTGGTGTGATTTTTCTCNTTCCGTGGATGTAGGCAATTTGCCGAACCACGTAAATCTTGTGTCATCTTTTCTGGTGTGATTTTTCTCGATCTATTTTTGCTTTATTGTCGTCGTTTTTTCATAACACATATATCTCAAACCTAAACTTTCATATTTACACACATAACACTCAAAACATCAATATCAAATCAAAAATAGCAATATTATCTTTTTTTTTAAGTTGAATACATATTTTCATGTGTTAGTTTAAAACATCAGAGTGTTTTGTTTGTCAATATGAAAGTTTAGGCGTAAGATACCTAAATATATAAAAATTGTGTATTGGGTATGTAAATCTGCCTTTAAAAAAGAAATTTTTACATACATAGAATACAATCCTTATGTATTTACATCTCTCAAATCTAATCTTTCATATTTACACACATAGCTCTCAAAACTTCAATAACAAATCAAAAATAACACTATCATCATTTATTAAAAGTGAAATACACCTTTTCATGCTTTGATTTAACACAACAATATATAAAAGTTTAGGTGTGAGAAGTATAAATACATAAGACTTGTGCCAGGAATGTAAATTTCTTTTTAGTAGGGGAATTAGCATACATTGAACACAGTTTATATGTATTTACAATATATCAAAAGCATACTTTCATCTCTATACACAACATTCAAAACTTTCATTATCACATAAAAATTAGCTCTATTATCACTTTTTAAAAGTGAAATGCATATTTTCGTGCATAAATTTAAAACATTAACGTGTCATGAATGCAAATATGAAATTAGAACTGGGGCATGCATAAATACATAAGAATTATGTGCTATGTATGCAAATTGTTCATAAAAATTTTGGTTTTAAATATGAAAACACCTAAGTGTTGAGTCATATGCTTATAACAACAAGATATATTCATCAAAATTGTAGAAAACTGAATCATATTTTTAAATTTCTCCAAACTACTTGAACTGAAAATGTATAAGATATAAAAGTTGAAATTAAAAAAAAAAAACAACTATAGGAAATAGTGGAATCGAGGTTAACTACGATTTGAGTATATAAATTTAAGAAATAATTGACTCTAATGAAATTGGGAACAAAAAGGTGTCGATTCGCTTCAGAACAAAAGCGCGCAAGGGAAAGAGAAAATGAAAATTTTAGGTTATCGGTTCATATGGTAGACCTCTTCGACGACTTTTTGATAGTCATTGACTTTTGGTTTTTAATTAATTATTAACTGATATGTTTGCCCGTTCGATATTAAATCACTAATAACCCATAGTCGGATCCATCTGTTTTAAAATCCACTGGAAAACCATCACTAAATTCGTTAGAACAACCGACACACCATGATAGTCAATTTTTTCGTCGGTTTTAGCTCTCATTCGATCTTGTCGTTTTCTAGGTGTGTTGATTCAATGAAACCAAAAATAAAAGTATTCTTGGCCTAGTATCTCACTTGAGAGAACCCATGAAGAAATGTAATAAAACAAAATTATCTAATTTTTAAAAAGGCCTACTAAAAAAATGAGAAAAAAATCATCAGTTCCATGATGGTCACAATCATAACAGTAATTATTATCTTCTAAATATCTTTATGCAAACTAATCAAAAATAGGAATTTATAATAGTTTACAGTTGATGGACATAATAATAAGTAACCGCCAATTGAGTTCGAACAATTGATTAAATAGATAAGATTGATGGTGTTGCTAGTGTTAAAACATCTTAAACAATAGCCTTCAAAGATTCATAATTTATGCAATAAATTTTATATTCATTTAGTCTTTATGATTGCATTTATAGACAAATTTATCAATCTATCAGAATGTTTATGGTGATTCCTCCATAGAAAAGACCATAGTAATCCATGAAGTGCTTATAACTTCAATTGACAGTATTAGCTTAGTCAAAAAATTCTTCCTAGGCTTGGTTTAGGTTGAAGATGGGATAACATAGCTCAATGAATTTAGAGATGATCATGGTTCTCTCATTTAGATCTCTGAAAAGAGATGCATTCCTTGGATTTCCTCAAACTTGAGGAAGTATGATCTGACCATAAATTTCATGAGATAAAGTAGATAAATTTTACCGTCATCAAGATGAAAATGACTACAATAATTCTATTATAGTAATCAAAGTTTTTATTGAGAGATTTAGAAATATGAGTAACTCCATGCAATGTTAGTACAATATTACATGCAAACTCTAAATAATATTTCATTTACATCAGACGGCTTCACACATCAGGCAATAATAAAAAATTCTGACCTCCTAATAGTACTTCATAAACATCAAAACAAACTTAGATTGCAATATAAATCAAGATATATTTAAATGATTACATGCCAATAGTTCATCACATGTACTTTTTCTTGCCCTTACGAGATCATAACACAATTGATTTGAGGGAAAGAAATCTGCAACAAAATTCAAAACTATTTCCTTAAAATTTGCAAAACAAATTATGTACTGATTCAAGGAATTCTACTAAACCTATTATCTAAACTTGGTTCAGAATATTACAGCAATTCATTTCAATTAATTATAGAGAAACAATATATCATTGTTGTAAGATTAAAAAAAAATAAAAATAAGATTATGATGCAAGCAACAACTTCTTTGCTTTCTATTTCTATTGCTAAAAACCTTCCTTTTTTTGTGAGAAAACAATAAAAAAACTGTCTTATTTGGTAAGAACAAAAATTATCTTACAAGATAGTTATCATAATTGTTATGCAAAGTAATCGGTTCGAAAATATTTATTTATTTATTTCATTTAAGCTTATCTCATCCACAAATGGCATTAATGATTATATGAAGCTAACTTAGGGCCTGTTTGGGGCAGCTTATTTGTGTGTTTGGTGTTTTGAAACTGCACATGCGGTGTTTGTTTCGTGCGTTCGATCTGTGTATCCCGCATGTAGTTCTGATTTGTCTATTAGACGCAGCCCGTGGGATCAACCTCGCGGCCAGCGTATTCGATCAGATTACTCATCTGTTCGATTTTCTCCCGCTCGAGATCTCGGCTGCTACTATCTCGCTCCTCCATCGCCATCGAAGCGACAACGATAGACGAAGATGCTTCCTTTCCTTCAGGCTCTTTCGTGTCTGCAAACAAGAGGGAGCCGACCAGATAAAGAGATTTATCCCACAGAGAGCCGACCAAACATGAAGATCAATTCCACAATAACCCTTGCTTTAATGCTAACCATCAAAAGCACTTCCACCAGTTCTTTGTTATATTACTCTCCATCTTCTTCTTTGTTGACTCGCCATTGTCAAAAGCTCTCGAGCACCCGTGCTTACAATTTCTCAAGTTCGTTCACGAATGAAGTGCTTGACGAAAATCACAATAGAGCAATAGAGCCGATGCAGAAGAGCAAAACAAAAATGAAGGCATGGGGCACTCCAATCTCTGTGCCAAAGGCTACTAAAAAAGAAGAAGACAGCATGCTCATCCTCTGTTTTCAATTTATGACCTTTATAATATGAATGTCATAGCAAAAAAATTATACGGAAAACATTTTACATGATATAAAAGAAAATTATACATATCTTTAATGTCTTTAATAGAAGTCATATCAACACCTTTCTTTTAAAAAACTCTCCAAAGAATTTCTCTTGAAATATAATCGTAAGTTTTTTTTTCTAAATTAACATGTGTAGAATGATCATTTATCCACAAACAATTGCAAATCAGCTATTTTCAAACAGCTGTCCGGAAAAAGTCGGTAAACTTATCAGGATCAGCTGTTAATTAGTAACTTATCAAGATAAACTGTTTAACAGAATAAACTGAATAAGTTGCGGCTCGCCGAAGAGACCCTTATTCAAACCAAACTAATATAATATTTAGTGCGAATTAAAATAACTAAAGCTATATATGGATTTTAACTCCATGTGCCGTCTCGGCACTCCTTATGCCTCTGGCTTATTTTTTACTCGCAAAACACTAGTCATACCTCTCAGGTCAAATTTGTTCCATATCAAGGACAAATCAAATTATTGTTTTGTTGACCTCACTTTTATCCGTTGTGCAAAATGATTACTTATCCGTAAATTAATAATATGAAGAAACCAAATGTTATTATTCTCTTTTTGGCTCAGAAAGCTCCAAGTGCCTTGCTCCTATTTTGACCCGAATTAAGAAATTAAAAAAAAAATAATTTATCTGAGTAAAACTATTCTCTTAGATTTTATATGTCATAACCAAATGTTGCTAGACATGTGGAAAATTTGTGGAAATCAATTGGAAAAATTCAATGGAAAATTTAGAAATGGAATACATAAATAAAAAAATTACTGAAAATATAAATAATAAAAATATGATGTGTTGATCGACATCTGAAGTCGTCCTCAATCTACTTGTATCTTAGTCCAAACTTCTTGATGTGATATTTTGGGTTTGGGCTAGGTTTGCTGAAGTAAATCCGTTTCATTGCTATATGTTGATCGGCATCTGAAGTCGTGTTCAATCTACATGTATCTTAGTCCAAACTTCTTGATGTGATATTTTGAGTTTAGGTTTTATTTTTGAACTTGTGATTATTGTTGAGTTTCAGGGTCTAGTGTAATGTTCCACCTAAACAGTTGGGTTTTAGGCTAGGTTTGGGTTTCACTTAGGCTAGGCTCATGGAGATATGTTTGGGCGGCCTTCAAGGTGGCTATGTCTTGTGGTTAGCCTTGGAGCATGAATGGTTAAGTTTCTATCATAGAGATTAGGGCTTAATCATGGGATGTAGTGAAGCATGTGTATGTTTGAGTGCTTTTAAGGGAGTTTGAAAGGGGGTTATTCTTTAAACATAAATGGTATTGTTGCTCACATGAGTCTTGTGCATGGCCTCATTGCTTTTGTTTGGCTTAGATGGAGTCATATGGCTTGCCTATGGCTCATACATAGCTCACATGGCTTGCATGAAAGAGGAGGGGTGAGAATTTGATCCTTTGAAAAATGTTTTTCATGAGATCAATTTTGGTCAATTTAAATCATGATACTTTACTCCTTAGGCTTGATTGAGTTTTAATGTGATAAAGGGGGAGGCTAACTTTTTCATGAGGATTTTATGTTAATTGAATTTGGATTTTGGACTTGGTTTTGGTGGGTTTTTGTATTTAAGTTTTTGGGCTTAATGAACCTTGGATCTGGGTTTGATGGTATTAATATTTGTTCATGATGGGCTTGGTGGAATTTAGAATGAATTTTGGGACATGAACTTGGCGAAGTTGGATTTGGCATGAGGTCTCAATTTTGGTGGATTTTGGACTTAGGGTGGACTTGGGGTGAGTTTGGGTTAGAACTTGGGCAATTTTGGATTTGGACTTGAAATTGGATGGGATTGGATTTAATTTTGAATTTTGGTGGATGTAAAATGAACTTGGTAATTTTAATGGAATGTAGGTCAATTTAGTAAGTTTGATGAAAATTGGGTCAATTTGTTAATTTTGGAAATTTTGTTAATTTTGTGTGAAATTGGTGGTTGGGACTGGTCATGTTGGATTTTGTTGAGGTTAGTTTGGGAAATTTGGGAAATTTGATGAACTTTGGTGGAAATTGGGTGGTGTAAGGGTAGTGATGGAGTGTAGGGCATCGAGGTAAATATTGTAATGTGTATGGTGAAATGTGGTGGTGTAATTGTGTAGATAAGGATTATGAGTGTGGTGCATGTGTGAGTGAAGTGAGTGAAGTGAGAGGTCAAGTCATAAGAAGTTTTCCTAAGGTCTCATGGTTTTATAGGAACTCATATTTGAGCTTCCTCATCTTGATACAAACCAACTCAACCAGGTGTTGAGGGTTTGAGAACATCCTTGTGAAACTACATAAAAAAAGCTAAAAAGTGGTTAGAACACCTAAAAGGATGGGTCCCATCACTAGTCCTCAAGGATAGGCAACAGAAGAGTCCTTAGGTTATAACATAAGTCATGGGGCGGAGAAATCTCACCAAAAATGAGGTCAACATAGCAAGTGTGGTTATAATGACATACAATAATAGAGGGAGACATTTTAATGGATTGTGAATCAATGTTCGACCGATTAATGATCTACGACAGAACTAAGATTACTATAATGTTAATGATCTGACTTGTAGCAGATCTAATAACAAAGTTGTAACAAAAGGTGATCAGATCTAATAATAATCATCATATTGTAAAAGAAGTGAACATTTTAGATAGCTTAAACAATGATAATCGTTGAATATTGAATGATTTTAATTTTGGCTCGAGTAAAGAATGGATCACAATCAACGATCTAAGTTTGAGCAAGAAATTTTAAATCAAATTTCGTTCAAGCTGATGACAATTAAGCTCAAAATCAAAATATTAACAACTTACTTGAGGTCGTTAGGGCTATCCAAGATTGCTAATTTGTCCTAAATTATTTCAAAATTTTGGATCTATTATTGTATGTCATCATAGTTACACCAAACCTAGAACGAATTTATTTCTTTGATATTTTATTTTCTAAGTGCAAACCCAATCATTAATCAAAGCATTCCTGTCTTCACAATCCTCATATGCGATTAAGTGAACACCTCGAAATATGTTCTTAAAAGAAAATATTTCATATGATATAAGAGTTTTCATTGGAAATTCTAAATCGAAGTTTAATTTTCATTCCCATAATGGAAAATTCACTTCAAAATCTAATTTGTCATATACAAAGTGGAAATTCACTTCGAAATCTCATATACATTGCCAAAATGGGTATGCAGCAATGAAAATTAAAATTTTGAAGTGAATTTACATTTTGGAACGGGTAAATTAGATGTCAACATCAATTTCCATTTTTGAAATAGAAATTATACTTCAGGAAGGAGGAAATAGTGAATACTCTTTACATCATATGAATTATCTTCTTTTAAAAAAATATTTTGATGTGTGAAATTAATCGTGAAAGGGCAATGATGAGAATGATTAGTTCTATGATTGGTTTTACACTTCGAAACAAAATAAAAATATAAATATATCTGTGAAAGGGTTGGAGTAGCTACAGTTGTAGATAATATTAGGTAGAGAGGTCTTAATGGATCTTTGACTTACCTAACATCACTATGATGTTAAACGATCTAATTTTGATCCGACCGAAGGTTGGTTCGAAAGAAATTTGATCCAAAATTAATTTTGGAGTGATTGTCGTTGTTCTAGCTAAATTCACAGACATACACTACGTAAAACATGTTTAACATAAACTTTAAATATCCTAAGTTCCAAATATATATAACATAAATTTTAAAAACACTAAGCCTAAATTCACAGACCTACCATATGTGTGAAATCAGATTGTGGATCGATCCTACTAAATTTCGATCAAACACAATGTGGATCATTTATTGGCTTAAGCCTTAACTATAGATAGGAAATTTAACTCTTATATCTTTTGGAAATACATATCCTACAAATAAACTTCTTTTTTTTTCTAACATACAAACTTACTTGGGCATAAGAAGTTAAATTAAAATGCAAAGTTTAAGGGTCTGTTTGAGACAGCTGCAGCTTATTGAATAATCTGTTGATAAGTTAGGTGCGATGGCTATTACAAATTTTTAGAAATGTCAGATCGCTAGCAAAAAACTACCAATGCAACTAGATAGGTGCGGTGTGAAAACACTGTTTTCAGCGTTTTCAAAATGCATAAGCTGCCAAACACAGTTTACCCAAACATGTCAGGTGCGTTTTCAAAACGTCACCGCACTAAATAAGCTGCCCCAAACGGACCCTAAGTGTTATATATGCATAGGAATTTAGTGGTATGTATGTAAAACCATTGACTCTTTCATTTTGTCAACCATTGGAGCTACACAATCCTATCTATGAATCCAAACCACTCTTAATTGAGTAGCCCAAATAAATCTCTTGATCGAACGACATTTGATAGACATTTTAGTACATTAGTCAAAATTGAGTAATCTTGAGCTCGTTGGAATTAACTTGCCGGGAAGTTCGATTTGACTATAAGTATGTCATATTGAGACTTTGTCAGACCTTTCAATTATGCTAATAAAGCTTCCAAATGCTGTTTTAACTGATTGATTTGAGTTGGATCAGACATATTTTGGTACCTCTATTTTCATCTCATCAAGCCAACGTGTTTGACTTTATGTTTGTTGAAATCAAAGTTCTGAATGACTTTTCATTAAAATTTGAATGTTCATTGCTTATAATTATCTCGAAATCCGTATAACATATTGAAATTTGTGTCGGATACTAGAAATTTATTAATGACCTATCAATATCATCAATATAATTTTTAAAAATAATAAACGTTAAATTCAAAAAAAAATTAATATAAAATGAATATAAATAAATGTTATAATTTAATTATCTTGATTTAATTTAAATCGAATGTGAGATACCAAATCTTTATGCATATTAAGCTTGTTTATAGAGCAAACCCAAAATACATTTGTATTCCACCATTTTGAGTGTGCAACCAATTTTTTTAAAAGTACTACATATACTCACCATATGCATGGCGAACAATGGTGAGGATTCACAAACAAAAATATTTTGGAATATATGTATGTAGAGCTGTGTACCAGTTCTAATTAAAATAAACTTCCGAATGCAAAATAAGTATATAAGGGCCATTTTTTTAAAAAAAATTATATATTTATTAAATTAGATATATTAAGTGACTTAAGGTCTTTTTGAAGCAGCTGTTGATTATTTATAATTTACTGATAATCAGATTATTCTGATAATATGATAATATGCAGATTATCAGAATAAACTGATTTGCTGTTTGAAGCAGCTTATTCAGAATAACTTACTAAGAGTTGTTGTTGGATAAATGACTATTCTGCCCACGTTTGATTAAGTTATTTGCAACAGAAATGAAATTAGAACAAAAGTATATAATAAAGAGCTCAGAAATCATCACAGATCAGTTATCACATGAACCTGATCCAACACTAGTCAAAAGTAGTGACTCTTATGCCCACTATAGAAACTGGCTAGCAACTCTGCTACAACTCCAAAGAAGTACAAATCACCAAACCAATTATTCGAGTGTCTATAGTAAACGAGCTATGCTTTAAAGGTGATTTCTAGCATACAGTACTACTGTTATTCTTAAAAATTAAAGCATAAAAGTATATAATTTATGTTTAAAAGTGGTGTTTTTGAGCCATTCAAGTATCTATTCTCCTCGAAAGGGCGAACCGAGGGAGCAGAGGAGCGGAGGAGATCGATTCTCCTCAAAAGGGCGAGTCGAGGGAGATCTGCGAGGCGAAGCGAGGGATCTGCAATTCTCCCTGCGAAGGAGCGGAGGATATCAAGGGAGATCTGTGATTTATGCGATTCTCCTTTCCGCGAGCCGAGCGACGATTCTCCTTTCCGCTAGCCGAGCGACGATTCTCCTTTCCGCTAGCCGAGCGACGATTCTCCTTTTTGGGCCCCTGTGACGATTCTCCTAGGGCAAGCTGAGAGATCTGCAAGGCAAGGCGGTGATTCTCCAAGGGAGGGTGCGGCGATCCTTCGAGGGAGGGCGAAGGAGATATGCGGGGCAGCACAGGAATTTTTTCTTTAATTACAAAAGTCATACGCGGGACGCGGGGGATATCTCGCTTGTGAAGATACGAAGAAAATTGTGATGAGAATAAGCCTCAACACCAAAAATCCAGAGTCATCACTATATTCAAACAGTAAAACGTTCTGAAAATACCGCCACACTTTATGAGCCGCCCCCAAACAGGCACTTAATCTAATTGGAGCGCCCATGGACACCCCTGTGTGCGGGCTCCTTATAAAAAATTTCATTAAAAATTTCTTTATATATAAACTTGCCTGCACCGGCATAGCTAATTAACGAGCAACGATGCAAGCAGCTTTCCACCACCGCCCCCTTCTCTTCTCTCTGCCTCCTAATTCTCTCACAAAGACGTCAAATCTCTTCCCTTCCGCCACCCCTCGCCGCCCCTTCGTTTCCATTCCCTCCACCACCACCAATCTCCCCAACCTCCCCCATTATTCCTCCTCCTCCTCCTCCTCCTCCTCCACCGCCCTCGATGATTACCGGCGTCTCTTCATCTCCCAGCCAGCGGAGTCCACCGAACCTCTCCCCCTCCTCCCCACCGAAGGAACACTCCCCTTTGACTTCTCCCTTGGAACATATTACCTCATCGGCCCTGGCATGATGGCCGATGATCACGGATCCGCCCTCAATCCCCTCGACGGCCATGGATATCTTCGGGCCTTCCACTTCATTGGGGGAGGAGTGGTTATGTATTCGGCGCGGTACGTGAAAACGGAGGCCACGATGGAAGAGAGGGTGGCGGACAGTGAGGAATAGAGGTTCCGGCGGCCCGGATTCTTTTCCATGCTCAAATCATCACCTTGGACATCTCCGGTTTCCAACACGCAGAAGAATGTGGCTAATACTACGGTGTTGCGGTGGGGAGGACGATTGTTCTGTCTATGGGACGGAGGGCATCCTTATGAGCTGGAGCCGACGTCATTGGAGACCATTGG
>JXCR01121001.1:4847-22283 GCA_002079205.1 Phalaenopsis hybrid cultivar
TTTTTTTTTTTTGCCACATCTAGTAATTGAGTTGGGATTCAAAACAAGCAGTGTCAATTCAAATCAATTTCAGATTAAACTCAAACCCCACCCGCAAATTTGATTTGACACCCCGAAATTTTATTGACCTTGGGAAGATAGAATTGAGTACCACATGAATTAAGTTGGTTTACTTTTGAGAAAAAAATTTGCTCAAAGATATATAGTATTAGTAAAAATATTTGTGATTAAATAATGAATAGCAGTAAAAGCTCTTGTGATGATCTAACAGATTTCAAAATCATAGGTTTATGAAAAGGATGAGAATTATAACTTTTAATTAATTATGAGGATGCCTAAAAAGATACTCAGAAGTGAGTTACCTAAGAATATAACTTTTATATATGATATAACTTTAATTGGTGAGGCATCCACATAAATATGTAAAAAATCAAAAGAAATTTACACACATACCACACAATTCCTATATATTAACATTTATAATATTTTGGTGTCTTAAATATTATGTAATAGTAATAATATTTTATGTAATATTAAAAAATTGAGTATTATGCATGCAGATATAAATGTTTAGGTGTTGGATATGAAAATATATAAGCATTGTCACAACTCGCCCTGGAACTTGAAATTAATCGAGACCAGAACGAATTGTTTGACAATGAAAAAAAATTCTCTGCTATCCTATGTCTATCACTAACAAGTTAATATGCAAAAATTCATGAAAGAACCATTAAAGAAAACAATTAAAATTAACAAATAAAATTTTATACATTTTTGTTTTTGCTCTCGTCTTCTATGAACATTTGATCATATTTTTAATTCATCTTGCTCAAATATTTAAAATCTAAAAATAATATTAAAACAACATAATGAGTTATTTAAAGATAACCCAGGAGTAATCAAACACACTCCTAAACTACAATTACCAAAAGAAATGATTTCAATAAGCATAATGGTCTTCATATCTCTATAAAAGATTTTATAATATGCCAATCTTTTGTATTTGTATAAGAAATTTTATAATATGTTAATGCATGTCTCAATAACATTTTCTAAATGAAAATACTTAAATCTTCTATATGTATTTCCATACTTTTTTACTTTAAACTTTTACATACATATCTATTTCTATAAGAATGACACTTAACAAAATCTAACAAACCCTTGAACGATATTGTCTAATAGGCCTCTATCTGCACATATATTAGTAATATAAATATCACAATTGTTTAAGGTGGAAAAACCTTACTTATCTCATGGTAAATATTATCTCGTCGGCACAGCGATTAACAATGTAAACATCACAATTGTCACTGGAATGTGGACTTTGGTCTATTCTCCACTGGCCGATATTATCCTATCACCCGTTGGTACAACGGTTGGTGATATAACCATAACAATTTTTTAGTCTAAGGTGGTAGAAAAATCTCTACGTGCAGGTACACTAACGCCTCCTACCTGTATCATTAAGGGGTGAACTCCTCTTTTGAACATGCACATACAAACATTTATATACATACTATTTCATTCTTCATAAACATCTATGCATACCTACCTTACTCTATCGTGCAACTATCATCATGCATCTCTCTCATGCATCTCTTACATCATACATATCTATTCCTATCATGTTTATCATGCATATCTTTTATAGTATGTCTGTCTTGCACAAAATGTATATCATACATATCATGCATCTCATATATATCTTTCATATATGTCTATCATGTCTAACAATATGAAAGATCTAACTAAACTAAAACACACAAAGAATCAAACATACATTTTGAAATTAAAAAAAAATACTGAAATTTAAAAATATAACAACTAACCTCGACTGCAACGCTAACTTCTTAATCTTCGATAACTAGTTGGATGTTGCAATAATTTTTATGTTGATCTTAAAAACCAATAAAACTATACATTAAACTTTAGGATTTAAGCAATTTTCGTTAATCAAATTATTCTTCCTAAATTAGCATAAAATTATTTACCTGAAATTGACGGAGCAGTTGTACGACAAGTTTTCACACGCTTGCCTCAAATTCGCTCTCTTGTAACCAAACTAAAATCTTAAACTGACATAAGAATTCAGAATATCTTGGCCCATAAAGAAGTTTAACCCAAAAAAAGCAACGGATTTGCTTGAATGAACCTTTACTAACTTCTCAGCAACCCAAACCCTTCTCCGAAGCTGCCAAAATTTCCTTCTCCTAATAACTTATATCTTCCTTCCCCTTTGTTGATATGTGACAACCCTCACGAAAGCTTGCAAACCACTTATGACACTTCCGACACAAGTTTGGCGTCTCTGAAGGCTACCTGAAACGAAAGGGCGCACAAAATCAAAGCAAATATAAAAATGAAAGCGTCGAAAAGAAAATGAATGTCTAGAATATTACTAAAGTGAGTTTCATACTTACTCGAAACTCTCTAGATCCCTGAACTGAAGCTTACGACTCTCTGTAGGTCGCCAGCATCGCTAACCGTGTGAGATCCCTTCTATTGAACACGATTGAGATAGGGAGAAGTAAATCAAGAGGTGTAGGAATTTGAAGGATATGGTCGGTGAATACACTTCATGTAGAAGAGATTAGTAATAATTAGGTTCAATTAAAGTTAATTAGCCTTATAGTTTCCAAATTTTATCTCTCTCAATCCAATCATAATAAATATATAGTATTTTTATTTAATTAATCGATTTCACGCGTAGACTTTTATAAAATTGATTGAGTTGAAATCAAATGAATCTGAAATTTAGGTTACATTTTCAATCGCCAAATTTTTTATCCAATTTTTCAAAAATGGCTATTACAAGAAATGTGTGGTATGTACATAAATGCCCCATACTTAAACTAGTGGAGGAAGTATTTTGAAAAAAAAAAGCCTTAGAATTACTTGAATAAAATTGAGTAATTGATCTAACATTTTAGTGGGGCATGATATCAATAATTATCACTCAATATATTATTAGAAGATAAATTGATATTTAAGATCAACACCTTTAAATATCTTGAATTTATTACACAAAAGAATGAAAATATAAATAAGAATATAACTATTGATATTAAAGCAAGATGTTTAAAGTAGAGAAAAACTCCTAAGGTTTGCACTATAAGACAAATAATGGAATCTCAACGATATATTTTGTGAAATCAAAACTAAATCGATAATGTTGTGTGGATTCAAATGTTGGGCTATAATGAAGTCATTAACATCTAATTTAAAAGTGGCATGAAGGAAAAAATGTTAGATGTATGACAAAAAATATATATATAGATTAAATTAAGGAAGTATTACATCAAAGGAAATATACAAATGGCAACTATTGAAAATAAAGAGGCTAAAAACAAGTTTCACAAACAAACCCATCTGCCGTTCAACAAATAATTTTTTAAATATTCGATATTAAACTCAATAATAATCATATCATATACTCATATATGAAATATTAATTTAATAAAATTTGATTAATTATATATTTGTCAAATTATTTTAGATGCAAAAGATTAATATGCAAATTAATTTAATGCAACTCATACTTATTCTTTTAGTTTTCATGAATTAATTATTAGTATTTAATTTGTGTAAAATAAACAGATATTTAATACGTAATCAACAAATTTCCATCATCTGACGTAAATCTCAAGGAATGACATAAATCTTGAGCGAAATTTTTTAGCAAAAAATATTTAAACTTTTACTAAAGTCATCCAGAACTTTGATTTTGGCTAACTTACGGCCAAACTGACCAGCTCAATGAGAAGGACTCAAACGATACCAAAATTGATCCAATTTGAGTCATATCAAGCTCTGATTAAGCAATTTTGGGAAGTTTTTTAGGCATAATTAAAAGGTAAACATATTCCAAATTTGTCACGCTTATAATCAAATTGCGCGCCTTGACAAGGTGAATCCAAAGAACCCAAAATGGTTCAATTTCAATGTCATTAAAACACTTGAACATCCATCTAACATCGTCAAATCAAAGAAATTTCTTTGAGGCATTCGATCAGAGAGGTTCAGATTCCTTCCATTATTTGCAACCTGAACTCTCTAAATAGACTCTTACCGCCTCTCTCGAAAGGGGGGCCTAAACCTTGATCTAGAAAAAAGACAATCTTGGAAAGTAAGTTGAAGTCTAGCATCATTTTTTGCACAGCAGATCAAGAGAATTCCCTCGCTCCACAGTAGTCGATCTCCATCGACTATCATCTGCTCGTCACCCTCTACTGCCAGCTAGCACTAGTCGACACTTGCGCCATACAGCGAAGGCCCTTAAGGAGTCCCAATGACACGACCAAATGATTGTGTAACAACATATCCCACATACGGTGAAATGGCACCTCCCGAAGACAGGGTAGCAATGTGACCCAAAGCCAGTGACATTCTTTAAACTCCTAAAGCTTCATGTTTGCAGCGCCCTACTCCGGCCCTCGTGACCTATGGAAAACATTACACCTCACCACTACAGCCCCCAAAATCAACTACAACCTATGTGATTCACAGCTTGTATAGCTTCTAATTCTGGCCCCCGCAGACCACGGACGTCATCATATCTCACCACTACGGACTACGCGACCAACTATGGCATATGCACTCCACAGCTCCCGAATCGGGACCGTACAACCTAAGAACGTCGTCATAGGTCATCACTTTGGCCTACGTGACCAACAATGACCGAGTGATCCACAACTCGTATAGCTCCAAACTCTGCTACTCGCGAGGTATGTTGACCAACTTTGTAACTAATTCTTCCTCAATTCAAGTTAATACTTGACCTATGTACTCACCATTCATGGTGAATTATTTCAACTGAACTAGATCTAGTGATTTTTTCCCTTTCTGAGGTTTTCCACGTAAAAAGTCAATGTCTTCTTCTGTTTACTTCTCCTTTATTATCTGAGTATGTGTTGGAGTTTTGTACAACGTTAAAACGATAATTCGTGAATCTACTGCCACAAATTTTCTAGCATGCATCAAAACTAATTCAAAATTTATTCAATTTGCTTATTTTTTTAGATATGTAAAATTAATTGTTGAAAAAATTTTGTGAAAATCCATATATTTGTTCAAATTTTTAGCTCATTTGTTAACTCGTTTAAATACTTATTCACTTGATAAACCAATTAAATACATGAAAATTTTAAACAAGACAATTTTGAATATATATGTGAATGTTCCACACAAACTCAAGCTAAACATGAATTACTTATAATATTACTGAGTCAAGTTCAATCTAAGATATACTTAACTCGACTAGACTCAACTTGACTCGGTTATAACCCTGCCATGGTGGAAAGAAAGAAAAAAGTCAAATAATAGCATTACCCAACCAAAGCTGACTTAGAATTTCACGAGAAGGAAAACAAAGCTGGACCTTTTTTATCTGACATTTCATCTATGATGTAATGGAAGAGTAGACTATAGTTTTCCAAAAAAGAGGGCATTTACATACCATCCAATTCCTATGTATTTACATATCTAACATCTATACTTTTTACTGTTATAGTACCAAAATCTTTTATATCACATCAAAAATACCATTATTTTAACTTCAAAAGTATAAAATACATCTTTTATGTAAATATAATAATATATAGGAATTAAGTGGTGTGTATGTAATTCTTACGGAAAAAAAGGACCAATAAAGTTTGAATCATTAGGAAAAACCTGCGGAACCCATCTTCAACTCAAATAACGTATTATTGAAACAATACATCCATATGCACTTCTTTTCATGTATGTAAATATGAAAGTTTAGGAGTGAGATATGCAAATTATGTGCTACGTATATAAATTTCCGATAATCATGTTAAAAACAAAAAGAAAACAACATCAACCAGGACTTATAACGGGTCCTATGAACTTTCAACAAATGCGTCAAGCTGCGGGTACTAGTCGGCTAAACATCATCAACAACAAAACATCATCATTTTTTTCGAAATAGAAAACACAACGGCATCGCAACTATAAGCAATTCATACAAAAAANTGTATAGTGGCCCAACGGGTATAGTCATTGGATCGACAGTAAGACTTAGCTTATCGAACACCCGATTGAATAACACATTCATCGAGTTCCCAATGTCGTTGAGGGAGCTACCTACTTGGTAGTTATTGATTACCATTGTTATCACAATAACATTATTATGTGGATTTCCCTTCGACGGCAGATCCTCATCAGTCAAGTAAATATGTGGATGACCCTTTCTTTTTGGTGTGAAGGTTGCGACATAGGGTTCCCTCGTTTCTTGTCTTTTATGGTTCATCCTTCTGGGTGGTTTGTTTCCTCTGAATATTACGAGCACGAATCCTACGATGTGGACGACGTTGGTGCAGATGGGTCCATCTGTTATTGCCCCCACGAGCGCTTTGCCTTATCTCTAGATCGCAGCCCTAGTGGCGACAAATTCTTTCGGCTTCCCTTATTTTATCAACTTTTCAATCAGGCTCCAGAGATGCTTGCATTCCTCCGTTTCATGCCCGTGGTCCTTGTGTTATTTGCAGTACTTCGTACTATCCCAAAGAATGGCTTCAATTCTCATTGGTGTTGCTTTCTTAAAGAATTTCTTATCATTAATGGCGTCCACTATTTCTACCATTGACAGCCTCAATGAGATTGCTCGGGGGATCATGTGGTCATACCAGGGTTGTTCATGATACTGGGTCGATCAGTGATGGTGGGCCTTCATCTTTCTTTTTTGGTTCTCATGATGGTGGATCGAGATGTTGCTGGGGTAATTTTTGTAGCGTGGGTGGATGATCGGTCGTTCATTATGTCTTAGTTGCCTCCAGTTGTCCTGCAACGACCTCTTTTTGTTTCTTTGTTTGACAAATTTGAGGGCATTTTTCATAGGCAAATATGTACTTACTGGCCATCTCTAACAGCTCGATCAGGCTCTGTGGCTCTGCATGATCAAGGTCGAAGCAAAATATATCTAACCTTACCCCTCGTGTTAGCGCGGGGCTGGGCCATGTCAGGTTTCAAGTCTTTCACATCCAATTTTTCTCTCTGGAAGCATGCAATAAATGAGCATAAGCTCTAATCGACTCCTTATTTTAGTTTCCATAAAGGTTGGGTGTTCTTTTTTTGGCTCTCACAGCGCTAACAAACTATAATAAAAAGAGCCTCATAAACTCTGCAAAACACGCGATCACCCTTGGGGTTAACCCGTCGAACCATTTTAGCGTAGATGACCTTAGCATTGGGAAGAACAATTTCCATTTGAAAGCATAAGAGAGTTTTAGTTGGCATACAGAAGATTCAAACAACGTGAGGTAGTCGTTGGGGTTCGCCGCCTTTTGTATGACTCTAGGACAGGCATCTTAAACTTCTATAGGGGGTTCAGCTCCCGTGACTTGCAGCGAGAAGACATTCTCTAGTTGTCGCAATACCTCGGACCGCACCAGTCGATTCCTCTTCCCCACGGGGGTGGATTCAGTGCTATATTGGTATAACACATCGTCGAGTTTCTGCTACAGGTGGATTGTTCTTCTTCTATTGTTCGTTGGCGGTTTCTCTTGAGGATCGTTAGGTGCCCTTTGTTGGGTTGGTTCTCCATCTGGAACTAGGACCGCCCCTAGGGCAGCTATTGCTCCGATCACCTCTGTGAATTGCCTTGACATCTGGTTGGTGATTTGAGTCCTCAGGTCCTGCAAGCCTTGCTGAACTAATTTCTCCATGAACTCCCTAGTGCTCGATGCTTTTACCATGTCCCTCTGACGCAATTCTCCTTGCTATTGTTGTTGAGCGCCTTTTATTGTTGATGATATGTTTCTACGCTCACGACACCTTAAAAGATGTTGAATCTGAAAGTGTTCGGTAACACATCCAAGATATAAAACAACACACTAAAAAGAGAGTATGTTGGAGAATATTAGATAATGTGTGATCTTTATTAATGATATTGACCCCCTATTTATAAGAATGGATCCCAATCTTACAAAATCACAGATTTACACCTTCATCATTAACCTTTTAAGAAAATTTTTCAATAATTAAAAGAATATTTGAATATAATAAGACAATGAGAAGATCGTCGATCGCTCTTCATGATTTTACTTCGTCAATACTTAATTCAAGGTCAAATCATCTGGCGACCCGTTCAAATAAAGCAAACCGTCATTTAGGGGCTGAAATCCTTTGACAGACACTTCCAATCGTTCACCCTATAATTCTTTCATCAGCGTTTGATTCATCGGTCATTAGAACCTACAATCAACTTGTTATTTAATTGACCACCCATTTTTTGTTGAGTCATTCGTTTGTCTTGATATTCATGCCGCCATATTTATGTATACATTAATATTTTTAAAAGGATGTTAAAAATTTCTGTGATATGCATCCAAATTTGAATATTTATGTGCTAGTTTTTTGGAATTGTGATACATAAATCTCCCGAATAATAAATATAACATCAAACTTAATGGTAATGTACAAAAATAAATATTTAGATGATTTTTTTTTTCATCCATTATTCATAAAATCTCAAAATAACTAAATATGTTATGAAAATTAACAAGAAACAAAAATAACTAAAATCATATAATTTAATGTCACAAATTATAAAATAAAAAACATAAATAATTATCGTAATTTCCATCTTTATATCCGTTAAAATATTGTATTACTGGAGACTGCGAAAAAATAATAATAACAATAAATAAATAATTATAACTTATTAAAAAAAATACTTACTACCCCTTATTAATATGATCCTTTAAATTTTTCCTTGCTTGCAATCATGGGTTACATATAAAATAAGTTGAGAATTAGTAACATGCTAAATTATGTGGGCATTTGCATGCATACCACCAAATTCCTATATTTTTATAGATTTAACATCTCAATGTTACCTCAAATATTTCATATCACACACAAGATATCACTATTTTAATTTAAAATGTAAAATACACATTTTCATACTAATTGAACTTATATATGTACATACATAGGAATTGAGTGATATATGTTTAAATCTCATAAATAATAAATATGATAATTTATTGCCAAATCATAAATAATGGAACATATTTTATTTGAATAAAATTTTGTACCTTTGGTCATAGCAATTGATATTAGCTATAATATCTCAATATATTAAATTTGTGACAAGCTCATTAAAATACTCTAAATACCCCTAAACATAAAATATTTAATNTATTGACCGTCATATCACATCCGGTGCGCAGAACGACGCTTTTTTATTAATAAACAATAATATTTAACATTTAAATTTTAATATTTATATTTATAATATTTAAATATTTAAATAGGTACGTAAAAAATAAATTTTATTTACATACATACCCAAAAGGTCTATGCATTTATATCTACACCTAAATATTTTTATATACATGCATCTATTCATATATTTAATATCAAATAAAAAATCTGATGAGTATTTTTTAAAAGCAAAAGTATTTTCTTATGCATTGATTTATGATGATAAGAAAGCGTTAAAAATGTACATATCAAATTTTGGGTGCTGGAATTGTAAATACATAAGAATTGGGTGTTATGTATGTAAATTTTACCATTCAAAAATAATTATTATAATTGTTTTGTGAAACATACCAAGCGATAGAACCATGATATTGACTCATATTTATGGAAATGGATCCTAATCTTACAAAATTATAAATCTGCCCCCTCATCATTTGTCTTTTAAAGAAGTTTTTCAATAATTACAATAATATTTGAATATAATAAAAAGATAATTCGAATAAAGCCAACTGTTTTTCTGGGGGCCTGTCAATACATCATCGATACTGCAATTCAGTAGGTCAATTTATGAATCTCTTTGGTATTTTTCTACGAGGTGGAGTGTTAGGGAGTGCTTGGATCTTCTTTGGATTAGCTTTTATGTCTTCGGGGGTTAGTAAGTACCCCAGGAATTTACTCGTCGAGGCTCCGAATGTACATTTTAGCTAGTTTACTTTCATGTTAAATTTTTTGAGTATTTTTAAAGTTTCTTTTAGATATTCAATACAGTGCATGACCGATCAACTCTTAACCAGCACATTATCTACGTACACCTCAATGTTCTTTCCTTTTTTTATTAGCAAAAATTATATCTATAAGGTGTTGGTAAGTCGCCTCCTCTTTCTTTATCCCGAAGGACATTACATTATAACAATTGACTCTTCCACAAGTAATATAAGAAGTTTTTACAGCATTTTTTGAATGCATTTTGATCTGATGATACTTGGAGAACGCATTGAGGAAGCTTAGGACCAAGTGGCATACTCTCAAATCCACCAGAGCATCATTCTTCGGTAGAGGGTACGTGTCCTTTGGGCGTATTGAATTTAGGTTGGTAAAGTTTATGCACATCCTCCATTTTCCGTTAGTCTTTTGCATCATCACAACATTGGAGACCCGTGTGGGGTATTTCACTTGAATGTATCCTGCCAACGTCATGGCCAAGCTTCTAATTTTTTGCTTCACTAGCTAAGCTGACCGATCCACATTTAATTGTGACAAGCTGCGTTGATCAGTATACCATGCATTTTGGCAGTCGTCCATGCGAAGACGTCTTGATTTTTCTGAAGGGTCTGGAGAGCAATATCCTTTGTCCTGCATCAAAAACTTCACTAATCAGAAAACATTTACATGGCTCTCCCTCAATAGCTGGGACCTCGAGGGGGGCCCCATTGGTCTCAAGGCCGCCTCCCCTTGAGTTCTGAATTTTCATGGGGTCATGCTCCACATTGCTTGACGCTTGTAAGTAGCAGATCCAGGACTGTTCCAGGTTATCTCTAACTGTGATGATCTCCCCACCTCTAGGAAACTTGACTGAGACATAATAAGTGTAGACTACTGCCTTGATGTTGTTTAGGAGCGTTCCACCAAATATCACGTTATATGTTAAGGGAAAATCCATCGTGAGGAAGCCTTCTATTAACATGGATTGCTTCTCATCCCCCCCACCCCCCCCCCCCCCCCNGATATAGATATACATATAGATATACATATAGATATACATATATAGATATACATATATAGATATACATATATAGATATATATATATCTATATATATATGGACAATAAAAGATTTGAGAGAAGAAAAATATAGTCCAATTACAAATTTGTAAGAGATTCCCAAAACAGGTCGAGATAAACACAATCTTTCGACTAGTATTAATTAACAAGATGAAAGAGAAGAATGAATCTCTTGGGAAAAAAATATTACTTCCATAGTCCGGACAACGGCCGCGATCCACCAAAGATAGTTTTTCTTCTCCTCCTCTGCTTCGGGTGGATCGCATCCATTGTTCGGACGCAACTTACGTAAGTCCGGACTCCGAACATAATATTTTTTTCATCCCTTAGACACCTAAAAATATAGTGGTAAAACAAAGAAGTGTTGGAAAGTCCAAAACAAGGGATAATTAAGTACACTTTTTTACTCATTTGTTGGATCTCAGGCACTATATGCTTACTTCAAATGATGGCTTATTTTCTCTCTCTCTCTCTCTCTTTCACTAACATTGGCCATCTTCATCACTCAACTATTTTTTGTTGATCATCTATTGATATCGGCTGTCATCATTATTTATTGTTTCTTCAAAACTTTCTGTTATAGTTTAAAATGCCTCGTTAACATTTTAGATATTATAAACTCACATTTTTTAGTTAGGTAAAATGATAAATTTTTTTATCTAAAATAATATAATGAATTATTTTAACTAAGACTCAGCACCGAGCTTTTTTCCTTATCTCTACTTATTCACTTAAAAATCTTTGAATCTTTTTTTGTTCGTCTTTAGTCTATACATGCGCGTGGGCCTTCGTGCAATCTCCGGACATAAAATACACTATCATATTAAAATTTTACCAAGGTAGTAACATGCAAAAATCTATGATGTTGATTGTTGGGCTAAGAATTATATAAGAAATAAAGAAAATCATTTATGAATGCCTAATTAACATGCATTATCTAAGGATTGGAAAAGAGAGGATTTATAGTTCTTAGATGCTTATAGTCTCATAGTAATGTGGTGTCTAAAGATGAATATTGCTTTATGGAATAGACAGCCCATGCAGCACCCATGTGCTAGGAGTTATGGGGTTGGAAACACATGATGGTTGCCAGAATTTCTTAACTGGAAGTATTTCCAATGTAGATGAGGTTGAGGTGTATGTTATTTGCTCAAAATTAAAAATTCAAATCAAATCCAATCAATTTGATTAATAAGGTTGAATTTTAAAAATCAATCTCAATTTTTTTTATTTTGATAAATCTCTATATCACTTTTTTTTTTTAATTATCGGTTGGATTTTAATTTTTATTTAGTAGAACAAATTGAGAAACTGCATATTTGAAATTAAACGGAGGATTAATGATATTAAATCAATAATATACATGTGATGTGTGCTAGAAAACTGACGACGATAGAATAATGAATTATCATCTTAGCGTTGCATGAGAATTCAACACGCACTTTGGTAAAAAAAAAAACAATCAGTGATGACACCGGTAAGTTCTTACGTGGAAACCCTTAAAGGGAAAAAAAAAACTATGGGATATAGCCAAATGTAAAAATCTACTATAAGTTTATGATTACAAAGGTCCATTGTCTCACGTATGGGAAATTATTATTAGGTTTTCCAAGCTATAATGTGACTGTCGACTTCTGGTCGGTGGTGGTTGATCAACGACAATCTTTGGTTGTCGACGGCGGTCGACGGTGGTAGTCGCCGATCTGCAGCGGTTGGCGGTCATCGACCACCGCCAACGCTGTTGAACATCGCCGACAGTGATCAGTTTGACTATAAATTTGTTGAAATCGAAGTTCTTCATAAGTTTTTATCGAGATTTGAATGTTTCGTGCTCAGAAAGCAGCCTCAAGATTTACATCATACCTTGAGATTCGTGTTGGACGATAGAAATTTGTTGGAGATGTATCAACATTTAACATATAAAATTTTTTTTCTTATGTTTGTTCATAACTAAACTTCAACTAACAACATACGGTCTATTTTTCGTTCGATTAATTTGAAAATTGATCCGTTGAAACCAATCGAAAGCTCGCCCTTAAATTCATGAGAAAATATTGTGTGGTCATCCATATCTATGGATTAGGAGTGCACACACACCTCGTTTACACCATATCCTCGCATACGGATAAATCACAAGTAATATTTTTTCCAAGTTTATGAGAATGAGGTGCATACAACAATGAAGTTGGACAAATAAAATACATGGTTATTTTTGGTAATGGAGCTCTATTTCTGGTAACAATAGTTGAGACTCTAGAACTAGACAAGCATAGCAATAGCCTCAGAATTTTTTTCATTCATATTTTTGTTATGATTTGGTGAAGATTTGTCAATGAAAAAATATTTGTTAATATTGTTTTTTAGCAAAGTTAATTGCAGATGTATTATGATAGAAGCAAACAGCCAATATAGAATTCTAAAATATAAAATTTTTTTTTATTTCTATTTAACTCCTTTGAACCAAACACAATTATACACAAGAAAAAAAATAAATAATATATATGTGTGTGTCCTGCATAAATTATCATAGTTCATGCAGTTCTCAACTCGAGTCTCTGTAATCTACAAACGTTATCACATCTCATGTTGCTTACTACTTCAACATTTGCGGCCAATGAACGTTATCTCGGCTCATGCAGTTTCCAACTTCGGCCTCTGCAATTTACAAACATTTTCTCGGCTCATATAGCTCCTAACTCAGGCCACTGTGGTCTACTAATGTTGCCTCAGCTCATGTAGCTCTCATCTCCAACTTTTGCCGCCTGCATAAATTATCATAATTCATGTCGCTTCCAACTCCGGCCTTTGTGACCTACAGATGTAATTGCAGCTTCTCACTATAGCCTATGTGACCAAAGATAGTCTTTGCAGACCATAGCTCATGCAGTTCCCAACTCCTGCTTTTAAGGGCCTATAAACGCTATCGCTGCTCTCCACTATAGCCTATGTGAGGAACTATGACCTACATGACTCACAACTCCTACAGCTCTCCACCACGACCTTTGTGGCCAACCTAAAATCATGAAACGAATACCATGGTTTTTTAACTATAGTCTCTACGATAAGTTGGCATTGCTTTCAATTATAGTTTCTACGATAAGTTGACATTGCAACCACCATCTATCACATTCACGATGAACTATAGCCGACTACGACCTTTGTAGTCTGCTATCATGAAAACTACATTCATTACAGCTAGATTATAACTATTATCGATAAACCATTATTGTACAATTTTTAACAATCTTCTCTGCTTTAATTGAAGAGTTGACATATGTACTCACGACATGGTGAATTATTTAAACTGGGCTAGTCTTTATGATTTTTCCTCATTTGTTAGCTCTCCACTTAAAAAGTCGATGTATTACTCTTGCTTGCTTATCTTTTATTATCAGACTGTGTGTTCGAGTCTTGTACCATATTAAGATACAAAATAATCACTCTATTAAAATTAGTTGTAATGATGTTAAACTCAATCCTTGTGTTTGATGAGTTAAGTGAGATTTATTTTCTGCAGTTGTCACATAATTTTTTTTGTTATCTTATTATTATCATAATTCAAAGTAAAATTCTAATGTATCATTTTCTTAATTTAATATTTAATATTTTTATTAGGATTTAAAAAAAATGAAATTAATAGTGATTTCTCTGCCCACGAAATTAAAACTCATTCATGAACTTTTTTAAGATGAGTTTTAAAAATAAGAACTAAATTACATTTACATATAATTAAACAAACGCCTTTAGTTACTTATTTTATGCCGAGATTTATTTTTATTGATCACCATATTATGTTTTATCCCATCATTGTGATTACCATATTAGGTTTTCCAAGCTGCAACTGATCAGTTGTTTTCAAAAACCACAAAATGCAACATTATTGGGGTGTTTTTTGCAATTTTTCTAATGTAAGGTTCACCAATGTCATAACTACCATGCCCCATAGATCAGATTTAGGATCAGTGGCCATTTTTTGTTTTCTGCCGCTTCGAAATATCTTAACAAAATTCCATTAGAGAATCTTTTGACATCTCTTTGTGTGNAAGATTTATTTTTCCGATCACCATATTATGTTTTATCCCATCATTGTGATTACCATATTAGGTTTTCCAAGCTGCAACTGATCAGTTNAATGAAAAAATATTTGTTAATATTTTTTTTTAGCAAATTTAATTGCAGATGTATTATGATAGAAGCAAACAGCCAATATAGAATTCTAAAATATAAGATTTTTTTTTTTATTTCTATTTAACTCCTTTGAACCAAACACAATTATACACAAGAAAAAAAATAAATAATATATATGTGTGTGTCCTGTATAAATTATCATAGTTCATGCAGTTCTCAACTCGAGTCTCTATAATCTACAAACGTTATCACATCTCATGTTGCTTACTACTTCAACATTTGCGGCCAATGAACGTTATCTCGGCTCATGCAGTTTCCAACTTCAGTCTCTGCAATTTACAAACATTTTCTCGGCTCATATAGCTCCTAACTTAGGCCACTGTGGTCTACGAATGTTGTCTCAGCTCATGCAGCTCTCATCCCCAACTTTTGTGGCCTGCATAAATTATCATAGTTCATGACGCTCCCAACTCCGGCCTTCGTGGCCTACGGATGTAATTACAGCTTCCCACTACGGCCTATGTGACCAAAGATAGCCTTTGCAGACCAGAGCTCATGCAACTCCCAACTCCTGCTTTTGGGGCCTATAAACACTATCGTTGCTCACCACTATAGCCTATGTGACGAACTATGACCTACATGACTCACAACTCCTATAGCTCTCCACTACGACCTTTGTGGCCAACCTAAAATCATGAAACGAGTACCATGGTTTTTCAACTATGGTCTCTACGATAAGTTGGCATTGCAACCACCATCTATTACATTCACGATGAACTATTGCCGTCTACGACCATTGTAGTATGCTATCATGAAAACTACATTCATTACAGCTAGATTATGACTATTATCGATAAACTATTATTGTACAATTTTTAACAATTTTTTCTGCTTTAGGAGAAGAGTTGACATATATACTCACGACATAGTGAATTATTTAAACTGGGTTAGCCTTTATGATTTTTCCTCTTTTGTTAGCTCTCTACTTAAAAAGTCGATGTATTACTCTTGCTTGCTTATCTTTTATTACCAGACTGTGTGTTTGAGTCTTGTACAATATTAAGATGCAAAATAATCACTCTATTAAAATTAATTGTAATGATGTTAAACTCAATCCTTGTGTTTGATGAGTTAAGTGAGATTTATTTTCTGCAGTTGTCACATTNTATAAATCTATTTGGACAGTAAAAGATTTGAGAGAAATGTTAGACTAGCAATATAGTTATGCCTAAAGAGGATAAATATAGTCCAATTACAAATTTGTAAGAGATTCCCAAAACAGGTCGAGATAAACATAATCTTTCACCCAGTATTAATTAACAAGATGAAAGAGAAGAATGAATCTCTTGGGAAAAAATATTACGTCTGTAGTCCGGCCAACGGCTGCGATCCACCAAATGTAGTTTTTCTCCTCCTCCTCTGCTTCGGGTGGATCGCATCTATTGTTCGGACGCAACTTACTTAAGTCTGGATTCCGAACATAATATTTTTTTCATCCCTTAGACACCTAGAAATATAGTAGTAAAACAAAGAAGTGTTGGAAAGTCCAAAACAAGGGATAATTAAGTACACTTTTTTACTCATTTGTTGGATCTCAGGCACTATATGCTTACTTCAAATGATGGCTTATTTTCTCTCTCTCTCTTTCACTTTTTTTTTCGTACTGCCTCACATCGATTAACATTGGCTATCTTCATCACTCAACTATTTTTTGTTGGTCGTCTATTGATATCAACTGTCATCATCATTTATTGTTTCTTCAAAACTTTCTGTTATAATTTAAAATGCCTCATTAACATTTTAGATATTATAAACTCTCATTTTTAGTTAGGTAAAATGATAAATTTTTTTATCTGAATGAGCTTTTTTCCTTATCTCTACTTATTCACTTAAAAATCTTTGAATCTTTTTTGGTTCGTCTTTAGTCTATACATGTGCGTGGGCCTTCGTGCAATCTTCAGACATAAAATACACTATCATATTAAAATTTTACCAAGATAGTAACATGCAAAAATCTATGATGTTGATTGTTGGGCTAAGAATTATATAAAAAATAAAGAAAATCATTTATGAATGCCTAATTAACATGCATTATCTAAGGATTGGAAGAGAGAGGATTTATAGTTCTTAGATGCTTATAGTCTCATAGTAATGTGCTGTCTAAAGATGAATATTGCTTTATGGAATAGACAGCCCATGCAGCACCCATGTGCTAGGAGTTATGGGGTTGGAAACACATGATGGTTGCCAGAATTTCTTAACTGGAAGTATTTCCAATGTAGATGAGGTTGAGGTGTAT
>JXCR01121001.1:25116-40208 GCA_002079205.1 Phalaenopsis hybrid cultivar
AATGATTGGGGTATAAATGCAAAAAGACTTGCATATTTCAAAAGAAAAAGAAATAAATGGAGGGTGAGGGTTTGTTTGGGATGGCTTTTTGCAAGCATTGTTATTCATACAATCACCATACTTTTGTTCTGCTGCCACTTTCATTTTTTTTAGAAATTTCTATGATGTTAAGCTATTTTCATAACTAGAACTATTATTGTCCTCTTGTAGGACATTATGAGGAAAAAAAATGATTGTAATTTTCACAATAACTTATTTAAAAGTTATTTTTCCTACAACATTTTTATANCTATAGGCAATCTACAATGATTGATCTATATTATTCTAACTATAACATAAAAAACAAAAACAAATTAATTAATCCACTTATGCAATAGTTATCTTGATAGAACCATGTTGGATGAACCTACTTTACTTGAATATTTCTATATCGATCCACTATGATACAGCAAATGGTAATGAATGTAATAGTTACAGAGATGAATTGGTCTTAATCCAAACCTTATTTACCAATAATTCAAAATTTATCTCCACTAGTAAGGCCAGCCTCTTTGCATGGCATAGTTTCATCTTATCTTATATGGTTTAACAATTAATCTAATATGCAGTTGACTTATTCATGATTAATTCATGTATAAGAGACATTCATGAGCCAATTTGCGCTTTATGCCTGATTTTAAAAGTTACAATGATGAGAATGATGAAACCTCTACGACAAATTCCAAGTTGATTTGCATTTTACACCAGAGTTAATGATCAACTCTTAATTTGCATGTTTTATCTGCTATTTGTACCATAATTAATGGAGTTTTGTTTACATGATTTGAAGACAAGATCTTACATTTTTTCATTCCATCATTTAAATTCATCATTCAAAGTAAGAAATCAATTAATATAAAATTTCATTACATAATATTACCACAGCCTTTGAATCAAATCCATCCAACATTAAATTTATATTTGTTCTTTGAAAATCTAAATAAAAAATAAAAAAATAAAACATATCCTATTTAGTATATAATCAAAAATTTCAAAATTATTATTTATTTATTAATTATGATTCTTTTCCTACATTTTATTTTTGCTTATCACTATGCCATTCATTTATGTATGGAGCATTGCCACAGTAAAATGAGTAAGTCAAATACTATGCAAGGTACAAATGTCAATACTATCTCATTGACATCAAAGGCATATTTGATTTCTTAATCAANAATGTGTGCTAGAAAACTGACGGCGATAGAATAATGAATTATCATCTTAGTGTTGCCTGAGAATTCAACACGCACTTTGGTAAAAAAAAAAATCAGCAATGACACCAGTAAGTTCTTACGTCGAAACCCTTAAAGGGGAAAAAAGCCAAATGTAAAAATCTACTATAGGTTTATGATTACAAAGATCCCTTGTCTCACGTATGGGAAATCGTTATTAGGTTTTCCAAGCTATAACGTGACTGTCGACTTCTGGTCGGTGGTGGTTGATCAACGACGATCTTTGGTTGTCGACGGTGGTCGACAGTGGCAGTCGCCGATCTGCGGCCGTTGCAGGTGATCGACCACCGCCAACGCTGTCGAACATCGCCGACTGCGATCAGTTTGACTATAAATTTGTTGAAATCGAAGTTCTTGATGAGTTTTTATCGAAGTTTGAATGTTTCGTGCTCAGAAAGCCGCCTCGAGATTTACATCATGCCTTGATATTCATGTTCGACGATAGAAATTTGTTGGAGATGTATCAACATTTAACATATATAAATTTTTTTCTTATGTTTGTTCATAACTAAACTTCAACTAACATCATATGGTCTATTTTTCGTTGGATTAATTTGAAAATTGATACGTTGAAACCAATCGAAAGCTCGCCCTTAAATTCATGAGAAAATATTGTGTGCGGTCATCCATATCTATGGATTAGGAGTGCACACATACCTCGTTTACACCATATCCTCGCATATGGATAAATCACAAGTAATATTTTTTCCAAGTTTATGAGAATGAGGTGCATACAACAATGAAGTTGGACAAATAAAATACATGGTTATTTTTGGTAATGGAGCTCTATTTCTGGTAACAATAGTTGAGACTCTAGAACTAGACAAGCATAGCAATAGCCTCAGAATTTATTTCATTCATATTTTTGTTATGATTTAGTGAAGATTTGTCAATGAAAAAATATTTGTTAATATTTTTTTTTAGCAAATTTAATTGCAGATGTATTATGATAGAAGCAAACAGCCAATATAGAATTCTAAAATATAAGATTTTTTTTTTTATTTCTATTTAACTCCTTTGAACCAAACACAATTATACACAAGAAAAAAAATAAATAATATATATGTGTGTGTCCTGTATAAATTATCATAGTTCATGCAGTTCTCAACTCGAGTCTCTATAATCTACAAACGTTATCACATCTCATGTTGCTTACTACTTCAACATTTGCGGCCAATGAACGTTATCTCGGCTCATGCAGTTTCCAACTTCAGTCTCTGCAATTTACAAACATTTTCTCGGCTCATATAGCTCCTAACTTAGGCCACTGTGGTCTACGAATGTTGTCTCAGCTCATGCAGCTCTCATCCCCAACTTTTGTGGCCTGCATAAATTATCATAGTTCATGACGCTCCCAACTCCGGCCTTCGTGGCCTACGGATGTAATTACAGCTTCCCACTACGGCCTATGTGACCAAAGATAGCCTTTGCAGACCAGAGCTCATGCAACTCCCAACTCCTGCTTTTGGGGCCTATAAACACTATCGTTGCTCACCACTATAGCCTATGTGACGAACTATGACCTACATGACTCACAACTCCTATAGCTCTCCACTACGACCTTTGTGGCCAACCTAAAATCATGAAACGAGTACCATGGTTTTTCAACTATGGTCTCTACGATAAGTTGGCATTGCAACCACCATCTATTACATTCACGATGAACTATTGCCGTCTACGACCATTGTAGTATGCTATCATGAAAACTACATTCATTACAGCTAGATTATGACTATTATCGATAAACTATTATTGTACAATTTTTAACAATTTTTTCTGCTTTAGGAGAAGAGTTGACATATATACTCACGACATAGTGAATTATTTAAACTGGGTTAGCCTTTATGATTTTTCCTCTTTTGTTAGCTCTCTACTTAAAAAGTCGATGTATTACTCTTGCTTGCTTATCTTTTATTACCAGACTGTGTGTTTGAGTCTTGTACAATATTAAGATGCAAAATAATCACTCTATTAAAATTAATTGTAATGATGTTAAACTCAATCCTTGTGTTTGATGAGTTAAGTGAGATTTATTTTCTGCAGTTGTCACATTATTTTTTTTGTTATCTTATTATTATCATAATTCAAAGTAAAATTCTAATGTATCATTTTCTTAATTTAATATTTAATATTTTTATTAGGATTTTAAAAAAATGAAATTAATAGTGATTTCTCTGCCCACGAAATTAAAACTCATTCATGAACTTTTTTAAGATGAGTTTTAAAAATAAGAACTAAATTACATTTACATATAATTAAACAAACGCCTTTAGTTACTTATTTTACGCCAAGATTTATTTTTCCGATCACCATATTATGTTTTATCCCATCATTGTGATTACCATATTAGGTTTTCCAAGCTGCAACTGATCAGTTGTTTTCAAAAACCACAAAATGCAACATTGTTGGGGTGTTTTTTGCAATTTTTCTAATGTAAGGTTCACCAATGTCATAACTACCATGCCCCATAGATCAGATTTAGGATCAGTGGCCATTTTTTGTTTTCTGCCGCTTCGAAATATCTTAACAAAATTCCATTAGAGAATCTTTTGACATCTCTTTGTGTGGTTATCTTCTCTTCTTCCATGGACATTGTTGTGGAGCCTATTTAGGTGAGTCATGAATATATTTGTTTGGTGGTTAGTACAATTAGTTGGGTGTGTAGGTTTTTCTTAAACTTTTTCTTGTGATTACCGTACAAAGTTTTATGTTTTTAATTTGGATTTTCTAAGATGATTGGTGACTATGGGCAATACTTTTGGGTATTTTCTAATATGATTGGTGGCTATTGGCATGTTGAATGTCTGCATGTTACGGGAAGAAATAAATATACAAATTTTATGTAGATAAAATATAATCAGCGGATGGCTTTATCTTAGGAGAGTGTAACGTGCTTTTGTTTATGAAGAAATTTTTTTGATACATTTAGGGTATGTTTGGGGCAGTTGTGAAGCTGCTGAAACGTAATATGATGTTGCAAAAAACTGTGGTGGCTATTACATTTTTTTTTTTTTTTAGTTAAATCACGGCTAGAAAGTTGTCACCACACTTAGCCAGGACCAGTAGGGAAATACTGATTTTAGCGGCACTTTTTTGAAAAAGCTTCCAAAACACAGTTTATCCGAACGGGCAAAACTGCGGTGCGGTTTGCTTCACCACCGCATTGCTATACCAAATGGATCCTTAGTGGAGTGATGACATCACATAAGTTTTGTATGAAAATTTTTCAGGCATACATAGTATTTTTATCATTTAACCTATTATATGTTTTGTAATGAGGTAAAAATTAATTGTTATAAATTATAATGAGAAGTATATGTGAAGGAAAAAAATAATATTATTGCTGTTAGTTTCTTCTTCTTTTTTTCTATTGTAGTCGTTGGAATGAAAGCTTCTTCTTACATTGAATGAAAGTTCTTTCTTTTGATAGAACCAAAATTAACATCCTAACCTAGGCAACTAAAAGATCTATAAGCGCTATCTTATGTCAAAAACCTTTTCTGTAAGCCTTGATCTCATTGTAAACAAAACCCCAGTCTAAGTCCTGCCACAAACACAATGTGAAATTTGATCTGCCCGGGTAAAGTCGACTTTTGATATGTCTATTAGGACCCTAATCACCTCTTTGCCCAAGTTGACACATTTTTAATCTTAATTAGTCATTTAAGATCAGTTTCTGTAGGGCTTGGTGCAGATATTTTCTTAAATAATTAAAATTCTTTAAGGAATTGGTACCTTTCCTTCCTTCTCTAATCTACTATTATATCATCTAATTTGCCTAGACTGACTTCTTCCATGCCTGAAACGACACCACCATGGTGCCCTGTGATAATACCTATTCTTGATTAGCTCTCTTGATAGATTGATTGATAATATTGATCAACTAACTCATTTTTCTGCAACCAATTTGTTATGACGTAAACTCCTTTTCCCATTAGAAGCCATTGCGCTAGTGATTTATTCTGAGAATTAGCTTTATAACATAGGAAAAATCTTTTTATTGTACTATATGTTTATGAATTTTACTTGATATTTTAATAGAAAATATTTTCATGATAAGTCAATTGATGTATTAATTATTAAGTTTGTTATGGCATATTTCTTAAAGAGTTGGGGTGTTTGCCTCCTTACACGGAGGCCATATTAGGTGCGGGCTCCGTATGAACGAAGTCCCGTAGAGATTAACTCAAAAAAAAATAATGATTAATCGTAGTCGGACTCCGTTCATATAGAGTCCGGACCTAATAGTATTACTTAAGTTTTGGATTGTTCTTGAACTATTTTCTCAATGAAACTTTAGTGTGTATAGAATNTTTTTTCTGCAACCAATTTGCTATGACGTAAACTCCTTTTCCCATTAGAAGCCATTGTGCTAGGGATTTATTCTGAGAATTAGCTTTATAACATAGGAAAAATCTTTTTATTGTACTATATGTCTATGAATTTTACATGATATTTTAATAGAAAATATTTTCATGATAAGTCAATTGATGTGTTAATTATTAAGTTTGTTATGGCATATTTCTTAAAGAGTTGGGGTGTTTGCCTCCTTACACTGAGGTCATATTAGGTGCGGGCTCCGTATGAACTAAGTTCGACAACGATGAACTCCAAAAAAAAAATAATGATTAATCGTAGTCGGGCTCCGTTCAATAGAGTCCGGGCCTAATAGTATTACTTAAGTTTTGGATTGTTCTTGAACTATTTTCTCAATGAAACTTTAGTGTGTATAGAATATGGAAGCTTATTACAATATCGATTGTTGCATGTTGGGGGTAGAGTGATAATTTAACATCTCAATGTTATAAGAAAATTCATCATGCACATGGATAACGCCAAGTTTTTTTTACGAGGAGAGCGATTGGTGGTTGGCAGACCGTGGTCGATGGTGGTCGGTGGTTGGTGAATGGTGGCTAGTGAGCAGGAGGCGACCAACGGTGGTTTGCAAATGGGGACTGTAGGGTCGNAGATAACGCCAAGTTTTTTTTACGAGGAGAGCCATTGGTGGTTGGCAGACCGTGGTCGATGGTGGTTGGTGGTTGGTGAATGGTGGCTAGTGAGCAGGAGGCGACCAACGGTGGTTTGCAAATGGGGACTGTAGGGTCGTGGTCGATAGTGGTCGGTGGCTATAGAAGACGAAAGTTATTATTGGGTCTTTCAGTCTAGAAAAATATTGAAATTTGGCTCGTTCTCTTCCTTCCTCTCAAGAGAAAAAATGGTGCCTATTTATAGCATTTAGATGAAGGGCAATTTAGTCATTTGAAAAATAAAGCACATAACCACTTGATCGAACGATTCTCTTTTATGCCCCTTGATCATAGAGGTTTTTTATGATTTGAGTGTCTAAATGTTCTCATAATTGAGTAATGTTGGTCTCAATGATTTCCTCTAGTCGAGATGCTTGATTTGACTATAGATACGTCAAATTTGGAGTTTATTTGACCCTCCAATTAACGACCCAAAGTCTTTAAATAGGGTTCACTGGCTTGATTGGACTCGGTTGAACCAATTTTGGTACCATTGAGTTTATCTTGTCGAGAAGATCAAATTGACTACAAACTTGCTAAAATAAGAGCTCTGGAAGATCTTTTATTTGAATTTGAATATTTCTTCCAAAAAAAGTACCTCAAGATTAGTCATAGATAATAAAAATGTGTTGATGATGCTTCATGGATACTCATTCAAGAAGAGGAAACAACAATTTTCAAATCATTAATCATAAAAGTTGATACTTCAATTATCAATAATATTTATGAAGCTCATGGATCGAGTCAAATAAAGGAAGAGGCATTGAGAGAAGCATATAATTATCATTTTATGTGTATAAGCATCATAACATGTTATTCCCATTTTTTCTTCCTTTTAGCTTAAACAACATGATCTTTATTTTATTGTAAAGAATATATTTTATGTTGCCATTATCTCTTTATTTAAAAAGCTAACATTAAAAAAATGAGCACTACATGCACATTGTTGATTACCAAGGGCTTTTCATCTAAATTAAAAAGTGCCTTCTTTAATAGCATACACTTTGTGGTGGACCAACTCTCATGTTGTTAATATCATGGTTATTCCATTACTCATCATTTACACTGAACATATAGACATAATAATCGTTCATGATTTTTTTTAAACGAGAAGATCATTGACATTATCAAATGTTTAAAAATGTTTGTCATCACATTTCAAATAATGAGATCCAGAATTTTTACAAACTACATTTTGATCTTGTGAAAGTACAAAATTGAGAAACTTTTCACTCACATCAATTAGGTGAGAATTATTGTCCAAACAACGGCAATGTCAGTCAAGATCTATGCTTGTATTTGCAATAGAATCAATCAAAATAAGTTTCAGAGTAAACTAGTTTTAAGACATGGTTCAAATTTATAGGCAATCTACAATGATTGATCTATATTATTCTAACTATAACATAAAACACAAAAACAAATTAATTAATACACTTATGCAATCGTTATCTTGATAGAACCATGTTGGATGAACCTACTTTACTTGAATATTTCTATATCGATCCACTATGATACAAATGTAATAGTTACAGAGATGAATTGGTCTTAATCCAAACCTTAACTACCAATAAATGAAGTTTTATCTCCACTCGTAAGGCCAATCTCTTTGCATGGCATAATTTCATCGTATCTTATATGGTATAACACTAAATATAATATGCAGTTGGCTTATTCATGATTAATTCATCTATAAGGGTCTGTTTGGGGCAGTTTGTGTGTTTCAGGATAAACTGCTTATCCTGAAACGTAGCCCGCGGGCGAGCCGCAGGGGTCGACCCGCGGCCTGCGTTTAGTGTAAAAACCCAAACGCAGTTTCGGATAAGCTGGTGAAATGCACTAACCAAACAGTACGGCGACGTTTTCAAAACGCCGCCCGCACTTATAAACTGCCCCAAACGGACCCTAATACTAATTACGCACTTATAAGAGACATTCATGAGCCAATTTGCGCTTTTATGCTTGATTTTAGAAGTTACAGTGATGAGAATGATGAAATTCTCTACGACAAATTGCAAGTTGATTTGCATTTTACACCAGAGTTTATGATCAACTCTTAATCTGCATGTTTTATCTGCTATTTTTACCATAATTAATGGGGCATTCATGAGCCAATTTGCGCTTTTATGCTTGATTTTAGAAGTTACAGTGATGAGAATGATGAAATTCTCTACGACAAATTCCAAGTTGATTTGCATTTTACACCCGAGTTTATGATCAACTCTTAATTTGCATGTTTTATCTGCTATTTTTACCATAATTAATGGGTTTTGTTTGAAATGACCTTACATTTTTTCATTCCATCATTTAAATTCATCATTCAAAGTAAGAAATCAATTAATATACAATTTCATTATATAATATTACCACAGCCTTTGAATCAAATCCATCCAACATTAAATTTATATTTTTTCTTTGAAAATCTTAAAAAAAATAAAAAAAATAAAACATATCCTATTTAGTATATAATCGAAAATTTCAAAATTATTATTTATTTATTAATTATGATTCTTTTCCTACATTTTATTTTTGCTTATCACTATGCCATTCATTTATGTATGGAGCATTGTCACAGTAAAATGAGTAAGTCAAATACCATGCAAGGTACAAATGTCAATACTATCTCACTGACATCAAAGACATATTTGATTTCTTAATCAAACAATACTCTATCACATAACATTATTCTTCCTTGCTTTCAAACATGCAGCAACTAATTTGAAGGTATCTCAACTATGACATAAAGCATGATAGCCAATTATGCCTCAATAATCCAAGAAGCAAGAATAATCACTAAAGGAAGGTTGATGGTGGTGGATAAAATGCAGCAAGGAGCCAAGAGGGTCAGTCTCGTGTTGATAATTTTCAGCAAAATTGGTCATAGGAAAGTTACTCAATGACGGGCGAATGATTGGGGTATAAATGCAAAAAGACTTACATATTTCAAAAGAAAAAGAAATAAATGGAGGGTGAGGGTTTGTTTGGGATGGCTTTTTGCAAGCATTGTTATTCATACAATCACCATACTTTTGTTCGGCTACCACTTTCATTTTTTTTAGAAATTTCTATGATGTTAAGCTATTTTCATAACTAGAACTATTAATGTCCTCTTGTAGGACTTCATGAGGAAAAAAAATGATTGTAATTTTCACAATAACTTATTTAAAAGTTATTTTTCCTACAACATTTTTATAATCACATTTACAAAAGGTTAAAATCATCTCAAATGGATCATTAGTCTAATTCCTTAATTTGAAACTAAAGCTGCTGTTGCAAAATCTATTGCATAGTTAATATAGTTACTGGTTACCAGTTGCAGCCACCAAATTCTTAGAGACTAATAACATGTATAAACTTTAAACAAAACTTAACAAAAAAAAATTGAATTATTCAAATTTTATTAGAATTATATATCCGATATCTCATTATTATTATTATTATTATTATTATTATATATATATATATATATATTTCAACACATTAGAGCACGTGTGTGGTGAGTTTTAAACCATTGCTTTGGATGCCCAATGTGAGCTGTATTATTAATTTCAAGTATAATTGACTTTTAATGAGCAATGATCCAATTTTTTGGAATTGTTACTGGCCCCTTTATTTGCTGTTTTCAAGCTGGAGGAATTCCATCTATTGTTTTCCACATTCTTTTTGCATGATTTGGATTCTGGACTGTCGGTGCACGTGTTGTTGTTCCTCCCGTAAGCCTGTTAGGAATTCAACTCAATAGCACTAATAAAATNTCAATCATCTCAAATGGATCATTAGTCTAATTCCTTAATTTGAAACTAAAGCTGCAGTTGCAAAATCTTATATCATTATATATATATATATATAAATATATATATTAGAAATGCTCAAATTCAATATTTTAAAATCCTTCACTTTATTTCAGCACATTAGAGCACGTGTGTGGTGAGTTTTAAACCATTGCTTTGGATGCCCAATGTGAGCTGTATTATTAATTTCAAGTATAATTGACTTTTAATGAGCAATGATCCAATTTTTTGGAATTGTTACTGGCCCCTTTATTTGCTGTTTTCAAGCTGGAGGAATTCCATCTATTGTTTTCCACATTCTTTTTGCATGATTTGGATTCTTGACAGTCGGTGCACGTGCAGTTGTTCCTCCCGTAAGCCTGCTAGGAATTCAACTCAATAGCACTAATAAAATGAAGAGGCATTCCAAATCTACTTTATGTTTCTCATTTCAAATTAGGCACATAAGGAAAAAAAATACACAAATAAAAATATTGTAATTTAGATGTTACACATGTAAATACTTACGATTGAATGGCGTGAATGGTCTATACATATATTAAAAGGAAAATATCGATTTCTCATGTGTAATCCAGCCCATGATGAGAGTCTGCGTTATGTGCTTATAATTCGACCCTCACGCGCCACAGTAGGGATCAAACCTTTGCAAGAGGGGACTTACAGTGACATTGCCTACCAACTGGACAAAGCATGCGGCACACACACACACACACACACACACACACACATATATATAAAAGTGTGGCCAATAATTAGAAAAAACTCGACTTTATTGTGGGAAATTAANCCAAATTAGGCACATAAGGAAAAAAGACAAATAAAAATATTGTAATTTAGATGTTAGATATGTAAATACATAAGATTGAATGACGTGAATGGTCTATATATATATATATATATATATTAAAAGGAAACCAAATATCAATTTCTCATGTGTAATCCGGCCCTATGATGAGAGCTTGCGTAATGCGCATATAATTTGACCCCCCAAGCGCCATAGTAGAGATCAAACCCTTGTAAGAGGGGACTTACAGTAACCTTGCCTGCCAACTGGACAAGGCATGCGGCGCACACACACACACATATATATAAAAGTGTGGCCAATAATTAGAAAAAACTCGACTTTATTGTGGGAAATTAAACAGTCAACGACTATATCACGGATAAATATGTGAGTTTAATATAATAGAAATAAAAATATTAATCATTTTATAAAATCGAGGAAAAAAAAGATCTAAAAGCTATTTAAATTTTGCAACATCAAATGTCTCAATTAATTATTATTTAAAAAAAAAACGAATCGGTCACTAAAAATTTACGCAAATTGAGTATATACTTTAGTTAATAATGGTGGGTCTAATAGTAATATGTGTAAGCAAGTACAATCATGCTTATGCGTGTACTACATTAGTTTTATGAGAACAGTTGGGATAAGATTGTGGATCACTTAATCTAGACTTAAATTATTAGTTAGTGGTATCCTTCATGATTTTTGTTATATCATATGAAAATGCATAGAAGTGCTTTGGGTCTAAATTTGTGAGTATGTGAAGGAGGGTGCCAAGGAAAACAAGCACAACCAAAAGTTGTTAAATGCTAAGTCCAGGAATTCTGTTAAATAAAAGGTGAAAGGGGGATTTGGAAGAAGTGTTTAAGAAGGGAAGATGGCTGAGTAAATAAGCAGATGTATCAACTGCAAACATCCAAAATTGATAAGGAATTTGGCATGATTTAATAAAGTTTTAGAATTTTCTATATATGTCTATTTTTCATTTCCGGCATGTCATTCTGTTCAGGTATATAAGAACAACTGATTTGATGTTGTATGTCATGATTTTGAAGATAAGTTGTTTTAAATTCGGTATTGTCGTCTGATCTTAAATGTTTAATATTTATACTAGATTGATTGCATAAGTGTTTGTGGAAGGAAGTAAAGCAGCAAGTAACATTAAATTTGACAAGTAAAGGAAAACACTAACAGTAGCGAGAAAATGCATCAATAAAGGTAACGTAGTACTTGCAGTCATTAATAGAGGGTCGAGTAAACATACCCAAAATATCAGTATGTAACATTTTTAATACCATGAAGAATATTAAAAAAGAGAGAGNAATAGTGGTCGGTGGCTATAAAAGATGAAAGTTATTATTGGGTCTTTCAGTCTAGAAAAATATTGAAATTTGGTTCGTTCTCTTCCTTCCTCTCAAGTGAAAAAATGGTGCCTATTTATAGCATTTAGATGAAGGGCAATTTAGTCATTTAAAAAATAAAGCACATAACCACCTGATCGAACGATTCTCTTTTATGCCCCTTGATCATAGAGGTTTTTTATGATTTGAGTGTCTAAATGTTCTCATAATTGAGTAATGTTGGTCTCAATGATTTCCTCTAGTCGAGATGCTTGATTTGACTATAGATACGTCAAATTTAGAGTTTATTTGACCCTCTAATTAACGACCCAAAGTCTTTAAATATGGTTCACTGGCTTGATTGGACTCGGTTGAACCAATTTTGGTACCATTGGGTTTGTCTTGCCGAGAAGATCAAATTGACTACAAACTTGCTAAAATAAGAGCTCTGGAAGATCTTTTATTTGAATTTGAATATTTCTTCCAAAAGGTACCTCGAGATTAGTCATAGATGATAAAAATGTGTTGATGATGCTTCATGGATACTCATTCAAGAAGAGGAAACAACAATTTTCAAATCATTAATCATCAAAGTTATTGAGAGAAACATATAATTATCATTAAATACTTCAATTATCAATAATATTTATGAAGCTCATGGATCGAGTCAAATAAAGGAAGAAGCATTGAGAGAAGCATATAATTATCATTTTATGTGTATAAGCATCATAACATGTTATTCCCATTTTTTCTTCCTTTTAGCTTAAACAACATGATCTTTATTTTATTGTAATGAATATATTTTATGTTGCCATTATCTCTTTATTTAGAAAGCTAACATTAAAAAATGAGCACCACATGCACATTGTTGATTACCAAGGGCTTTTCATCTAAATAAAAAAGTGCTTTCTTTAATAGCATACACTTTGTGGTGGACCAACTCTCTCTCATGTTGTTAATATCATGGTTATTCCATTCCTCATCATCTACACTGAACATATAGACATAATAATCTTTCATGATTTTTTTTTAAACGAGAAGATCATTGACATTATCAAATGTTTAAAAATGTTTGTCATCACATTTCAAATAATGAGATCCAGAATTTTTACAAACTACATTTTGATCTTGTGAAAGTACAAAATTGAGAAACTTTTCACTCACATCAATTAGGTGAGAATTATTGTCCAAACAACGGCAATGTCAGTCAAGATCTATGCTTGTATTTGCAATAGAATCAATCAAAATAAGTTTCAGAGTAAACTAGTTTTAAGACATGGTTCAAATTTATAGGCAATCTACAATGATTGATCTATATTATTCTAACTATAACATAAAACACAAAAACAAATTAATTAATACACTTATGCAATCGTTATCTTGATAGAACCATGTTGGATGAACCTACTTTACTTGAATATTTCTATATCGATCCACTATGATACAAATGTAATAGTTACAGAGATGAATTGGTCTTAATCCAAACCTTAACTANAGAAATTTAAACTGTGAACACACCACACAATTCTTATGTATTTACATATCTAACCCCCAAACTTCAATATTTACACTTTTAACTTCTTGGAGTCAATGTTATAAACTTATGTAATTTGTAAATATATAAGAATTGTGTGTATATACGTAAATTTAATTTTAAAATATTTTGAGTAAATTTTATTTACTTTTTTTAAATCATGAANGGTTGAGCACACCACACAATTCTTATGTATTTACATATCTAACCCCCAAACTTCAATATTTACACTTTTAACTCCTTGGAGTCAATGTTATAAACTTATGTAAGAAAAAGTGTAAAAAGATAGTGATTGTGGTATCTTTGATGTGATGTTAAAAAATTTTAGTGGTATCATGTAAATATGAATGTTTAGGAGTTAGATATGTAATTTGTAAATATATAAGAATTGTGTGTATATATGTAAATTTAATTTTAAAATATATTGAGTAAATTTTATTTACTTTTTTTAAATCATGAAATGTGATTCGGCATTTTCCCAACTAAATTCAACTTGGAATATAAAACAATTATTCTTGAAAGTATAAGAAAGTTTTTTCATTTGGTAAGACAACATTTATTTTTATTAAAAAATAAGTATTATCAATTATCTTGATTTTTATCTTATAAAATATAAAAAGGATGCCTTGCGGCTATAGAAAAATGTTCAATATTCCATATTAAATATAACACATAATATTCTTATCCAATTTTTTCTCACAGTTTGTCATGACATGACCTGATAACAAATTATTGTGTTAACCGAGTAAACATCACCACAACAATGCTAGCTTTTTAAATGAATAATAACCATTGGTCCATTAATTAGTTAGCTACTAGTTGTATGTTAGGTGGTTAGTATTGTTGATTCTCAACTGCAAAAACATACAAATAGTAGAAAAATTAGTGTTGAAATTGGCGAGAAGTCCCATAAGTGGAGAAAAATGTTAAAATAATATCTTGTCTTTGTAGGTAGTCATTTCTGTCTTAAAGTTTATAGAAGCGTCAATTTAGTTTCTAGATTCTTTTACTATGAGCAGAAATAGTCGCAAGAGAGACTTTTAAAGACATATGGACTAAAATGACCTGATTAAACAATCAAAGGACTATTTTGACACTTTGCTCTTACTATAAGTATATATGTCACATGAACTTTGCCATCTCTACATTTTGGGCAAGCCTTTGGGGGTCCATCTCTCCTGAAATTCTAGTTTTTCTATCAAAGAGAACCATATAAAAAAACAAATTGTAAACAAAGTTTTTTGTTTTGTTACAGATGTTACAACAATGCATATTTTGCCAGGGTTGGAGGGGTGAGTTTGCATGAGATGAACTATTTGGAGGTCGATTTCTTGTTCGGGTT
>JXCR01121004.1:16275-27480 GCA_002079205.1 Phalaenopsis hybrid cultivar
TCTCGTAGGTCGATTATAGAGTCACCTACCCGTGTTCCCGTTTGGCTCCGTTTGGGAAATCGAGTCGATACTGTAATGACCACCACCGATCATACCACCACTAGAACCACAGGTCGCCGGCCGATTAAGTCAAGACTGGGTCCGAGAGGTTCACCAATTATTTCTACAATCGTGGAAAGAAAGACAAGACGGTTACCAGACACTGTAGCCGGTCTACACCACGGGGAGCATACCTTCCCTCGACGTACCGATGTCTCTACTGAGACGCCCCGTCCTGAGCCATCATCATTGAAAAAGAAGAAGGTATGGGTACCTAAGGTAGCTGCACCGATACAGTTCAGTGAACCTGCAAAACAAGAAGGAGAACCAGTGCCTGAGATATCTGACATCGTCGCGACAATAGCGAGCGAGATGGAAGAACAAGTTGAGGATTTCCATCAGGTGGAAGAGATAACACGGAGTTAGCACGAGAACACGGAGTTTCTGTCAATAGTGACAATGAGGATTTTGATTACAGTGATTACTTGGAGGAAGATTTCATGGATGTTCATGTGATTGGAACTAGATACCACATCTGCGAGCGAGGCTCAACCTCATACGGAAGATAACGCCATAGATGAGCTGCATAGGGTTATCCTCCTCAGGGATGAGCAAGTTGTTCTACTGGAAAAAAGAATAGAAGAGATAATTGCAGCTATGACCGCCATGGCCACCATTCATGGGCAATCACAAGCACCAAGATTGGCTTCTCCAAAAATTAACCAGCCAGAAATCATACACATCGTAGATGAAAGAAGGGAGGTACTTCGACGGACAAAGAAGAACAATCAGAGAAGGATTCTCCATCAAGTGCCATGCCAGAAAAAGAGTTCAAGCAAATAATTGAACAAGTACGGGATGCCTTAACGCAGTCTAAGGGCAGTGCATCAATTTTAAATGGTAGACCTTATCTGGAGGAATTTGATGCCGTGCCTTTCCCCAAGGGCTTTGTAACCCCGNAGCGAGATTTTGACAAACAAAGACAGAGATTCAGAGGGATCACAAAAAGAAGGCCATACAACTCCGCTTCAACAACCTTCTACCACTCCCTTACGCCGAGTTGGTGGAGGTTCTTCTAGTTCATGCACCCGAGGTCGAGGCTGGGGACGTGGACGAGGAAAGATCAATTTAATTGTTGAACGGACTAGACCAACTATCAACATTGGTGATGAAGAAGTTCCGAAGATGAAATAATAATGACAAAATAGAAGAAGCCTTAGTACGAGATATCCCTAGAAGATACAGAGAGGAATGAATATGAAACAATGGCAGAAGAAACCTCAGTACAAGATATCCCTAGAAGATATAGAGAGAAATTAATATAAAACAATGTATGATCGGATAAACCACTATGTGGATACTATGACCCTCACTCCGATTCACCCTCAAAAGGTCGAGAGTTTAGAGGTCAGGGAAGTTTGTAGTGTTGGTTCAAAGCCGATCAAATTTTACCGCGCTTCTACCTCTACTGAGCTTGAAAAACATGTAAATTTGGATGTTGATACTAATGAATTAATGGAATTGCCTTTTGGTTACTTCTCTCCTTGTGTTCAAAAGTTAATTCACTAGGGGCACTTACCAAAAGAAATGCCAAAAGATAAATTTCAACTTTTTGAAAAATTGTGGAATACTAAAAGACGAACTCCCAATTCAAAAGAAGGTTTCGGATTTGGTACAGTTGGACCAGTCGACGATTCTGAATTTTGCATGGTGGTTACTAATGGGTCAGAAGAGGATTGTCTCGATATAAATGATGACTCTGCTGATCAACCAATAAAGGATGCTCCGCAATAATTTGAGGAAGAAATTAAATCCACTATTGATGAATTGAAAGAGATTAACCTCGGTACTGAAGAACGACCCCGACCTACATTTATAAGTTCTCTACTTAATGACAAAGAATCTGCAGAATTGGTCAAACTATTAGCAGAATTCAAAGATTGCTTCGCATGGAGCTATGATGAAATACCAGGACTGTTAGCAGAGGTTGCAATCCATAAACTTGGGATGGACAAGAATGTAACCCCAGTAAAACAATCTCCCAGGAGAATGCGCCTCAAAATAGAGCAATAGGTCATCGCCGAGGTAAAAAAGTTGATAGACGCTAACTTTGTTAAAGAAGAGCAGTACCCCGCGTGGTTAGCCAATATTGTACCAGTTAAAAAGAAATTTGCTTCGACTTCAGAGACTTGAACAAGGCATGTCCAAAAGACGAGTTCCCACTACCTATGCCGGAGATGATGGTGGACATCGCTTCAACACATGAAATTTTCTCCTTCATGGAAGGATCGTCGGGGTATAACCAAATCAAGATGGCTCGCGAGGATGCAGCGCTTATAGCTTTAAGAACACCGATTGGAATCTTCTGCTACACAGTGATGTCGTTCGGCGTAAAGAATGCCGAAGCAACATATCAGCGTGCAATGACGAAGATCTTTGACGACCTCATTTACAATCAAGTAGAATATTACGTGGATGATCTGGTCATCAAAAGTAAACAAAAAATAGACCATTTGTACAATTTAAGGATTGTGTTTGAACGGTTACGACGATATGACCTTAAAATGAAGCCCTTAAAGTGCGCTTTTGGCGTCACCTCCGGGAAATTTCTAGGATTCATTGTCCGTCATCGGGGAATCGAGATCGAACCTGGATAAGATTAAGGCTATCTTAGAAATGCCTCCCCCTGAAACCATGAAGCAGTTACGTTCCTTCCAGGGGAAGTTGGCATATCTGAGATGCTTTATTTCTAATCTCTCAGGTAGGTGTCGGCCTTTCTCGGCATTAATTAAAAAGGATGCCAAATTTATTTGGGAAGAGAAATGCCAGCGGGCATGTTAAACAATATTTAATGACACCTCCTATTTTGGCAGGCCCTATCCCAGGGAAACCGTTGTCTTTCTCGGCATTAATTAAAAAGGATGTCAAATTTATTTGGGAAGAAAAATGCCAGCGGGCCTTTGAGGAGTTAAACAATATTTAATGACACCTCCTGTCTTGGCAGCCCCTATCCCAGGGAAACCGTTGATACTTTATACCGCGACTTTAGATGACTCTCTTGGTAGTCAATGAGGAGGGAAAAGAAAATGCTCTCTACTACTTGAGTCGTCGTCTAATACCCACGAAGGTAAGGTATCCGGCTATTGAGAAGCATTGTCTGACACTAATTTTTGCCGCTCAAAAGCTTAGACATTACATGTTTTCTCATAAGATCACCCTAATTTTGAAAGTTAATCCATTGCAATATTTGATGACCCGACCAACACTCTCCGGACGTTTAGCGAGATGGTCAATGATCTTATTGCAATTTGATATTACTTTTGTGCCCCTCCGTGCTATCAAGGGACAGATTTTAGCAGATTTTCTCGCTGCACACCCACTGCCAGCTGGGTCCTCTCTCAACGACGAGTTACCGGACGAGCAGATACTACAGATGGAATTTTCCAGTGCGCAGCGCTGGGAAATGTACTTCGACGGTGCTTCATCAGCCAGGAAAAACAAGGGATCAGGCACAGTTACACCAGGCAAGGCAGGGATCGGTTTGATCTTTATTACGCCAGATAAGGGTATGTTGAGGTTTTCTTACCACCTAACGGAGCCATGTACCAACAATGAAGCAGAATATGAAGCCTTAATCACCGGATTGGAATTGGCAATTTCGATGGATATAACGAAGATTGACATTTATGGTGACTCTCAACTTGTCATCCAGCAAATCGCCGGACAATAAAAAATTCTAAAACCAAAATTAACAGAATACCATCTTTACGCGATGAAGCTCCTGGAGCAGATTCCTGAGGTGACTTTCTACCGGATTCCTTGGGGAGATAATGCTCATGCCGACGCTTTAAACGCTAAGGAAATGGCGTGTCCCCCGAGGATTCTGTCGAAGTCACGGTGCAAGGAAGATGAGTCTTGTCTTGAGGCAACTTCGAAACCCTTCACAAACTTGGAAAAGAAGAGACCATAAATACAGTTGCAGACATCCATGAAGATTGGCGTAAGCCATTAATAGAATATTTGCATACTGGAAAGCTGCCAGAAGACAAGTATGAGGCACACCACATCACAAGAAGGGCCATGTCCTATGCCCTGGTGAGAAATGTTCTCTACAGAAGATATTTCGACCAAATGTGGCTACGGTGTTTGAGCAGAGCCAAGACACAGAATATTGTCAAAGAAGGACATGCCGGATTGTGTGGCGCTCACCAGTCAGGACAAAAAAATGAAAATGAAGATTAAAAGACTCGGATATTATTGTCCAGCAATGAAGTCCAATTGCATGGATACTGTCAGAAGATGTCACCAATGCCAGGTGCATGGGGTGGTCTTACACCAGCCTCCGAATGTGCTACACCCAACAGTTGCCTCGTGATCATTCGAGTGTTGGGGCACAGACATAATAGGTCCGATAGACCCTCCATCTTCTAAAGGGACACAGATTCATACTTGCCGCTATAGATTACTTCTCCAAATGGGTAGAGGCAGTACCGTTACGTGAGGTTACGTCTCGTAGCCATTCGAGTGTTGGGGCACAGACATAATAGGTCCGATAGACCCTCCATCTTCTAAAGAACTATACTTGCCGCTACGGATTACTTCTCCAAATGGGCAGAGGCAGTACCGTTATGTGAGGTTACGACACAGCACATCCTTTAATTTTTAAAAAGCCAAATTGTCTACCGTTTCGGAGTACCTCGAAGAACAATCTCTGACAATGGGACAGCTTTCAAAAGCACAAAAATCAACAATTTTGTCAGAAGACATGGGATAGATTGAAGATACTCTACAATTCACTATCCCAGAGAAAATGGTCTTGCTGAAGTTTTCAACAAGACACTTATATAGATTTTGAAGAAAACATTGGACGAGAATAAAAGGGATTGGCATAACAAACTGTTAGAAGCCTTATGGCCTTTGGACAACTTTCATGACTCCCACTCAGTGTACACCTTATATGCTCGTGTACGGGACCGAGGCCGTGCTACCGTTAGAGATCCAGACACCCTCTCTTCGAGTTGCCATTGCCAACCAACTTACAACGGAAGAAAGCGCAAAACTCAGACTTGAAGAACTGGAGAGTCTCGAGGGAAAACGATTGGAAGCACAACAACATTTGGAGCTCTACCAGGTGAAGATGGTACAAGCCCATGACAAATTGGTCCGCCCAAGGACATTTAAAATTGATGACCTCGTACTCATTCTCAAAAGACCTATTCTTGCTCGCCGCAAAATAGGTGGAAAATTTGAGCCAACTTGGGAGGGTCTATACATGAGGAGCCTACCAGTTAGTGGACTTCCGGGGTGAAAGACACATATTACCGATAAATGGGCGATACTTGAAAACCTATTACATGACCTAATGCTGCTTAATGTCGCTTGCCTCTGCTTGCCTCTGCTTGCTTTGAGACTTTGAAACTTGATTGTTTTGGGGTTATCTATGTGGCCATATGTCTATGACCGGGTCAAAATTTTGTAATTAATCCCATATATAATGAAAATTTTCAGAAAATTTTTGAACTTTACACGTTCTCTTTTCTACTTTTGGATTTAAAATTCCATTAAATTAAAACAAAACTCACACGTAAAACGAGTAATCCTTAACACCAAAAAAAATTGAAATTTACTTTAATAAATACTCTGTTTTGTTCTTGTTCATTCCAAACTTCGGCCCACTGACGTTTCATTCTGTCTTCTGCAGAAAAATGTCAGGACAAAGGCTGATCTTTGCTTTCCAGGACGGCTGGAACCTCACACTAAATGAAGAGATGGCGCCACAATGAGGTGTCATAGATTTCAACATGGATTTCAACCAGATTGAAATGGACTATGACGGCCCGCTAATGGGCGTGGTCAGCAAGGAAGAAAAGAAAGGACTACCCTCACTGTTGAGGGTGACCACTCAAGACTACGCGTCACGTAAGGGTAAAAACGTGATGGTAGAACAAGATCCGATGGAGGGGCCCAGCCGACTGCCCTCCATGATAGCTACTCCGGCGAAGGGCTTAATAGCTACCCACAGGAAACAACTACCAAATACTCCACTCCGCAGAACACAACGCAGAAATGCAAGCCAAAAGAAACAGAGAGCCTTCCTGCGACAGGAGCGCAAGCACCAAAGAAACTTAAACGGTTTTCTTACCCCATTCCAGAGGGACATATCTACGATCCAGATCTGAGAGAGACTTTTGCCAGCCTGCCCACTATAGATGAAGAATCAGGATTTTTGACAGGATCAGCTGTACCCCCAGTCCCAGATATCTTGTGCAGAGGTTGCCCAACATGCAACGTTGAGGTACCAGCCAGGACATCAGTTGCGGGCGTGTTTGTAGAATGCCCGGAACGCAACGTTTTATATCTACAGCGTTTTAGTACCTTAGAAGAATACACTGCCAGCACCAACGAGTCTCAGACTCTAGATTTTGTGGCAAACGAGCCGTATGTCCCACTGGGGACAGATCAATGTGCATTTCGGAGCCCAGGATCATACATCCCGCTTGAGGCTGAATCTCATATTCCGGATCGACCAGCACCGGTTTGGATTCCCGCCAAAGCCCTGAGGAAAGAACGCCCCAGACAACTGCCAACTCCTGGAATGGTAGAATACTACAAAATAAGCAAGGTAAACAAGAGAGAATTTGAGTTCTATGAAGAGGTTCAAGGAAAGTTTATCAACATATTGGAAGGCCTGGAGTTATATACCAGGGTTTTCTCTGAAACTGATGAAAGAAGCATCCTAGATTTCATCTTTGATTCGAGAGATAGAGGTCGAGCAGGCTTTCTCATGGAAAGAATGTACTCCGAGCCGAAGAAATGGATGCGGGGGAAAGGAAGAATCACCATCCAGTGTGGATGTTGCTACAATCTTACAAACGACAGATAGGGAAATCTGCCTGGGATACTCAGAAACGACCAAGTGGATCCGTTGCCACCAATAATCAAGTGGATGGTAAAGAGAATGGTCAAGTGGAATATCCTACCCGCCACTTGCATTCCTAATAGTTGCATCATCAACATTTACAAAGAGGGTGACTGCATTCCTCCGCACATTGACCATCATGACATCGTGATGCCTTTCTGCACAGTCTCATTCATGAGTAAAAGCAATATTTTGTTTGGAGAAGAAATCGATATAATCGGCCCTGGTGAATTCAGAGGAGCTGTGGAGATTCCTCTTCCAGTTGGTTCAAAACTTGTTCTCAAGAGCATGGTGCAGACGTGGCTAAGCACTGCATTCCAGGAGTACGACCTTTCTGATTCGTGACCTTCCGCAGAATGGATGACAGTAAGATACCATATGGATTCCAGTAAGGCCGGAAGTTGGAAGAACTGTTTTCTTACGAGATATGAGAAGGTTGTACCTCTGAATACATGAGAAGGGAACTCTAATCCTAGAGCATGACTCAGAAGGTCTACTTGATCAAGAGCTCGATATACCAAGCGCAGAGGACTCACTTGCATTCTTTTAACAAAGCATGACATGTAGTTGATGTAATCAGTCTATGATGTACTCATATCTTCAAAAGACTCTCAATGCATTACGACGCATATTACATGAAGTACTCCTTTTTTAGGCATTAGCCTATGTTTGATCTGTTGCATCCTTATTGAAGCAGATTAATGGAAATTTGTCTCGTGTTGTGCCTTTTTGTCAATTGCCTTTTTGTGCGATGGATGGAAGCCGGGGAGTTCTAATGAACAAAGAATGAAACGAAAAATTTTCAAATAAAACACAAATTAAAGATAATTGTAATGAATAAATAACAAAACAAATTTCTTTTGAAAATCAACCAATTGAAATTAAAACTTTAAGAACACATTGTTGAAAAAAAAATCAATTGTGACAAAAATAACAGGAAAATAAAACAAATCTGTTGAGTGGATACTTCCGTTTTCGGAATTTCCTACCCTTTGTACGCGCAGCACAACCATCATTATCTACACTAACTCTCTACACATCCTCGCAGAATTTCACATTCTGCACAAAACTCCACGAAACTTTACAAGTCTTCTTCAAAATCAACATTTTCACATGCCACGCTACCGCGAATTCAACATCACAAGCTCTTTGTAAATTTCAAATCACATCTTCAAATCAGTACCTAAATCCTCATTCTCATATCTTTGAATTGATACCTAAATTTCAATTCTCTCATCTTCAGGTTCATACCTACATTTCAATTCTCGTTCTTGAATCAGTCCTACCTTTCTGATTCTTCAAATTTAAGGTCGGACCTTATATTCCGACACCCTCTTTTGAGAATTGACCTACATTTCGATTCTCATTCTTGAATCAGTCCTACCTTTCTGATTCATCACATTTGAGGTCGGACCCTATATTCCGACACCCTCTTTTGAGAATTGACCTACATTTTGATTCTCATTCTTGAATCAGTCCTACCTTTCTGATTTTTCACATTTGAGGTCGGACCCTATATTCCGACACCCTCTTTTGAGAATTGACCTATATTTCGATTCTCATTCTTGAATCAGTCCTACCTTTCTGGTTCTTCAAATTTAAGGTCAGACCCTATATTCCGACACCCTCTTTTGAGAATTGACCTACATTTCAATTCTCATTCTTGAATCAGTCCTACCTTTCTAATTCTTCACATTTGAGGTCGGACCCTATATTCCGACACCCTCTTTTAAGAATTGACCTACATTTCGATTCTCACTCTTGAATCAGTCCTACCTTTCTGATTTTTGACATTTGAGGTCGGACCTATATTCCGACACCCTCTTTTGAGAATTGACCTACATTTTGATTCTCACTCTTGAATCAGTCCTACCTTTCTGATTCTTCACATTTGAGGTCGAACCCTATATTCTGACACCCTCTTTTGAGAATTGACCTACATTTCGATTCTCATTCTTGAATCAGTCCTACCTTTCTGGTTCTTCACATTTGAAGTCGGACCATATTTTCCGGCACCCTCTTTTGAGAATCGACCTACATTTCAATTCTCATTTCTGACTTGGTCCTAAATTCTGATTCTTTACATTTAAAATCAGTCCTTACATTCCAACACCTTCGTTTGAGGATTGACCTACATTTCAATTCTCATTTCTGAATCAGTCCTACATTTCTAATTCATTACATTCGAGGTCGGTCCTTACACTCCGACTCTCTCCCGCCCTCCCTCTTTTTGAATTGATATCTGAAGTTCAATTCCTACCTTGGGGTCAACACTTACATCTTGACCCATCCTTTAGAGATCTTTGAAATTTCATAACTCAAAATCCACTCTCTGATCCCCAGCGAGAGTCCCTACTTCTCGATTTAATTAAGCGCACAATCTGCTAACTCTCTAGCAGAAACAAATTACACACATAACTCTACACGTAATTCTGGGTCTGTTGACTTAGAAGTCTATATTGGTTTTGGTTGATCTCGTCGGTCAATGCCAATACGCGCGGTGTGTTTGCCCAGCACACCACACCTATTGGGGGTCCATTGTTGACCTCAATTTTGGTTGAGGTTTAGTTTCTCCTCTTTAATAGCCTAGGGTCTAGCCATAGGACTTTTCCTGTTGACTATTCCTAGAAAACTAGACTCGGAACCCTCACCATTAGAAATTCTACCCTCTTCTTTACTCAACTTGGAGTTCCACATATTGTTCTCAACCTCTAAATACTTAGTAGGTGGGGTCACTGTGGGGGAAATTAAAGATGAGTCACCCTTAAGATTGCTGAACCTTACCCTTGACCCTGGGTCTTAGTCTGGAGCTAAGGCATTCACTACACTCATCTACACCCACATTCACTCATAACCCTGAACTCAAACTTCTAGTCTAGATCCCTTGAACTTTTGGGATACTCGTGTAGATGGTCTCCGAAACCTACTAGCCCTAGGGCTATGGTTTGGCTAAGATCACTATGTAGAGGACCCAAAATGGGGTTTCCTTTGGTCCATGGCTTATTGGTGATGATTGGTACCTCAAATCTACCAAAATACCCATCTTGGCCTTTTACCCCTAAAACACGCCCTAATTACCAAAATACCCCTCTTTGGCCAAAAATCCCAAAATTCCAAAAATTTCCATAAAATCCCAATAAATCCCCAATATTCCCAATTTCATTTTTTTCAACTACCACATGGCCCAATTTGGCCAATTTGACCATCTTTAACAAAAATCCCCAAATTGCCCTTTAAAGATCCAAAATTCCCCAAATCCATCTCAAATGTCTATCAATTTGATCACAATTGAGCCCAATTTCAATCCTAAACTCAAATTCAGTTTTATGTGACCAAACCAAACCAAATTCAAGCTCAATTGGTCCATGATTTAAGCCCAATTTTGATTTGGGTCAAAGCCCCAATTTTGACCATATGACTTAATCTCACCCAATTGAACCCATAGCCTAGTCAATTGGCCTAATTAAAATTACAAAATCTTTATGACATTCCTATACATCAAAATCAACTATCAATTGACCTTGGTAAAATTTCAAACCCATTTGATTTTGGCCTAAATCCAAAATTCCCAAATTTAGCTCCAAATTGGCTAAGCCCCCAAATTTCACCCAATTAATTGCCTTAACCTCCAAATTGGCATCCAATTCATGTTGGAAACTCTTCATGAGGTCCCTATTTGTTTGCCTTAACCTCCAAATTGGCATCCAATTCATGTTGAAAACTCTTCATGAGGTCCCTATTGGATTGCTTTAACCTCCAAATTGGCATCCAATTCATGTTGAAAACTCTCAAATTTCACCCAATTGATTGCCTTAACCTCCAAATTGTCATCCAATTCATGTTCAAAACTCTTCATGAGGTCCCTATTGACCATTTATAATAATCAATTTGGACTTAGCTCAAGGCTAACCCAAGCTAGCCCCAAGCCTAGCCCAACATGACCGCCCAAGATAGACCCAAGCCTAGCCCAACATGACCAAATTGATTAAAGTTCTTCAAATTCACCTTTCAATTGGGCTCAAAACCATTTCCATTCTTCCCCAAAGCTGTTCCTTGTGATCATCTACACCAAATGCAACAATCAATTGAGCCAATTGAGATGGCTAACCTAGCCTAAACCCAAGTTTTGGTCATTTTGCACCCACTTGGACCCATGCACTAAATGTGACCTAACCACCTTAAAGCCTCCAAATTAACTCCACCACAGCCATTAGTTGGACCTAGTGACCAGTCCAAACACCATGAAA